>JBBPUL010000008.1:0-106561 GCA_038094675.1 Spongispora temasekensis
AAACACTATGAATACTATGGCACTATAACACTATGAGTACTATGAGTACTATAATTACTATGAAACACTATGAACACTATGAACACTATGACACTATGGCACTATGATACTATGAGTACTATGATTATTATGAGTTACTATGAACACTATAAAACACTATGAACACTATGAGCACTATGATGAAATCCTGGTTTTGCTGATGCGGACCAAGTACTAGAGGGCTACCCTAAAGCTACTTAGTAATGATGATGTCATGATGATGTCATGCATCAGTCAGCAGTGATGTCACACTAACGTCATGGTTCCAGACCATACGTCATAGGTCATGTGATACCAGTCTAGGCCTACAGATAAGATAGGCGCTGCGAGATAAGATAAGATAAGATTGGCGCTGAAGATAAAGTGAAACAGTGACGCGGCAACCAATCACAACAGCTGGAGTAGGAGGAACATTGGCATCGGTGAGTGGACCAGGTAATGGAGACATCTGTGGGGACAATGGAGCAGGCAACTGGGGCAGGGATGAAGATGTCATCCACTTGCTGGACTGACCGGGGACTTCCATTCCAAACATACTATCAAATTGAATATTGGGATTGGCAGTGAAGTCAGGAAGCTCCAGATATAGCGCTGACATAGAGTTATTCCAGGAAAAGCCCCCAAGACTGGAAAAATTATATCCATCACCCGAATGAAGAAGTCCAGTCAAGCTTCCCAGCCTGAATGGATCTACTACATTGAAACTGGAGGAATCAGTCATGGATGAAAATGGCAAAGGGTAAAATGGCAAATCCTGCATGGCAGAGGCAAGATTCGAAGCATTGGGAGGTATTGTTGATGAGGCGGCATGTGGATTAAGTGATGAACTTGCAAGATAAGGGGGTGAGAGTATTGCAAGATGGCCCAGAGGAGATGGTATTGCAAAAGGAGCTAGAGGTGATGCCATTGTGGGATGAGGGGGCAGTGGTGCTGCAAGATCGGCTGGCAATGATGATGTTGCAAAATGTGCTGGAGGGAATGATGTTGCAAGTTTAGAAGGCAGCAGTGCTGTGGAATGAGCCAGGGATGATGATGTTGCAAAATGTGCTGATGGAAATGGTGCTGCAAGATGAGGGGGCAATGGCAATGGTGCTGCAAGATGAACTGGAGGTGTTGGTGTTGCAACATGAGGGGGTGATGGTGTTGCAAAATGAGATGATGTTGCAAGATGGGGGGGTGATGATGTTGCAAGATGAGATGGTGATGATGTTGCATGCACTGCTGTGCTCAAGGTTGACGACAAACTATAAGTAGGGGGGGGATTCTCTCCCTCATCATCTCCATCTTCATCCTCGCCATCTTCACTGTCTTGATTATCTGTGTCCCTATGCCTCTTACTCTCTCCCTCCGAGCATACTGAATGATCCTCATTGGCATCCACAGTGTCACCTTCACCAATGGCCTTCTTAGTCTCATCCACCATGATGCAACCATCTTCCTGACTGTTCAGAGGATCTTAAGGTGTATAGGTTGAGTGTTCGTATGCAATCATTGAATAAGTGTAAACAAGACTAACCAGGCACTTGATCAAGAAAGTCACCAAATGCTTCAATAACCTCACTTTCCAACTTTGGGTAGACATCACCAAAGTCATGATTGTCTTTAATCTTTCCAGTATGGATGCTATGATCAGTTAGTACATCTTTGGGTCAAGTGAAGGAATGCACTAACCTTGCTATAACTTTTCCACCATTGGGGTCAAGAGGGTCAACTCCTCCCATCCACATGGTAAATTTTAACCCTGTCTTGTTGCTCAGATGACTGAGAACCTGTTGTAGTACCCCGCCACACTGTTAGATATTTCTATCTGTTTGTTTTTGTACAAACATAAAGATGTATTGATTAGCACTTACCGACGATGAACAAATGAATCCCTTTCTATGATTAATTCCTCTTTATCGTCAGACTCACCCTGACCACCTGTTTTGCAAGACCCTTTCTTCCTCTTCATATCCTCTTTTTGAAGTTCATATATTTCCTCTTGAATTTCGGGTGACTCATTCTCAAACATGTCACAGATCTTCTTGTTAACATTGATGATCAGAGTGCCAGCTTCCACCTCCTGTTGGATGTGCAACACATAGTACTTCTTTGAATAGATTTCCCAAGGCTTCTTGACATGCATCTTGGGCTTAAAAAGTTCATCAATAATTTTGGCAGTCTTGTTATTAGCTGCATGGTTATCGCCTGCCCCATTGTTCCAGCACATCCAAGCTCAGATCTGCTTCTGTCATTTCTTGACTGTGGTTGCAAGAGTGCTCACCTGATCTTCAGTAAGGAGGGCATCCAATGAGACACTGGGCAGAGTATACAGACACTCAGGCCACTGCTGAAAGAATCGATTGTAGAGTTCTTCCCAGTGCTTCATGTAGTTGCGGCTGCCTATCCTCTTAAAGGTGACAAGCTCAACCTTGATGAAGGCCTTCTGCTTCTTTGTTGTCCATTCAGTGGGCATCTGGATTCGATCAGTAGTAGGCTCAAAGCAAGCACACCATGAGACACTGGATAAGCAATTTACTGCAAGTTTCTCAACCGATGGGATGGGTTTCAAATGGTCTGCAGGAGGCAATACACAAAATCTGTAAATATATGATGACACAGCTGAAAATGAGTTTAGCAGATTGAAGTGGGTCATGCAACCTGGACTAATGGTAGCTCTGTCACCACTCAGATGGGTCAATGGCAGTGTGATGTGTGGGACGCTCAGAGGCATGTCACATAGGCATACAGTAATATCTAGGAGGAGTATTGTCAGTAAATGATCTAACTGGATCTCAAACCTGGTGGCAGCCATCAGTAGTAAATGATCTAAATTGAATCTCGAACCTCAGGCTGGTAGTGGTGATGGATAATTGGGTCAGTGTGAACTTCTGGGAGATCTTGAGATGAGATATATTGAAGGCTCAATGTGGGTGGTATTCAAGACAGAATCGAAAGGATTGCCAAACTTCGATTTCAGTACTATTGCCTAATGTAAGATGATGTCTGAGATGACCTGGTATAGTAACAGACCCTTGTGTTTCCACTCACTAGTCATGTCAATACCCTCCATTGCATTCATGAGAAGGTCCTCCAGGACCTTCACAATCATTCGAGTGGCTTTGAAAAGTGCATTTTCAGGTATTGTACCATAGGTATCACCGCAATCCACTATTACATCAGGAAAAAAGGTTCGTGCCTGTAGCACAGCTGTGCTACATAGCATTATGTCATCATAGTTTATAAATCACATTCTATGGTAGACAACTGTAGCATACTGTAGCATGACCCAATCCATTATGTTTTATGCCAACTACTGTAGCATGATCCAATAACATTCAATAATAAGCAATGCTATATAGAACTATGTAGTACAACCTTGTACAACCAAACACACGCGAGAATGAACTAATTAAAGTACTTGATCGGCATGAAGAGATGGCTGAGGCAGATGTGCACATGCATGTCTGTGTAGACACAGTGAGCAGCGGGCAAAGTGGGTGATGGGGGCAAATGCATGCAAGCTCAAGCGAGAGAGGGTGGAGTGCTCACATGATGTGAACATGGTGTGGCCAGTAACTTGAAGGCTGTGGGAGGGGCAGACAAATGCATGCAAGCCTGAAAGTGGTGTTGCCATGGCATAGTGTCATCGTCCCTGCCGTGACGCGGAGTGCGTGGTCGGTGTCCCTGCCATATCACATCATCAATGTCGTCATGCAGATGTGGACATGTGGGGACAAATAACGGCCATGTACCATGATGTTCATAGGTGTCTGCAATGTACTCATTTAGTTCCAGTTCAACTGACTCCTAGAAACAAATCTCACTACCACCCATCCATTCCACTGTTATACATTCGCACTGAACTGGCAAGACAATTTATGACTTCTGGAAGACCAGTAATTAGATTTACTTCATGACAAAACAATAGTATTACATACCAATACCCTGCCATGCAGCCTGTACCATTCAAAGGTATGCAGGTCGATGTACTTGTTGAGGTAAAAGTGTCGAGCCTCTACCAATGCTTGTCCTTGAATCCATCGAGGGTTGATGGCACCATGAGGGAATGAAGAGATGAGATGGCATTATTGTACAATGTGATCAACTGGAATGATTTCCGCATTCGGATGCCTCTGTCTAGTCGAGCGGCTGAGGTGAAACATTCTGAGGCTGCTATCGTATGTCTGCATGGGCTTGAACCAATGAATGTAGGCAAGTGGGTGAGGATACGTGCCAAGGTGTGGAGGAAGTTTAAAGATAATGCGCACTTCCACTGTGTGCAGACCTTGAACCTTGTTTGGTTGATAAGTAATCGTAATAAATTAGTACTTACTATGTAGTGTATCTGGATTATGTGAACCTGTATGATCTGTCACTAGAACCGTGTCAAATCTTGCCAAGGTGGGTGGTTTGTGGATGCCATTGGAGCATAGCAGCTGTGCACAGATCCTCGAGTGGTTCTTAGCAGGTGTAATCTCACTGGGTGGTAGTAAGACTACTAGGTTGGTAAACATGTCAAACTGATTATGGATGGTCAGCTTGAAAGATTGGTATTTGTGGGTTAATGTCCCTAGAAAATCTTTAAGAGCAGGGAGGAAGCAAACAGCTCCATGATACTGCTCTAGATATTGCACTGTTTTTTTGGGAAGGTGAGGTTTCATGGCAATGTGGTATGCAGTGCAACTCCGAGTTGGGGAAAGTTCCGAAAGGACCAGCAGCATGAACATGCCAATAGATGGCACACATTGTGAACTCTCATTGTTCTCAGAATCACTTGCGAGGTTATCAGTGTTACTATTGCGCCAAGCAAGATACTGGTCAAACCAAATAACCGCTTCTTGGCACTGGAGCCATCTGGTTATTTGGATCATGTAGTCTTTCTGGCTGCTAGCAGCATAAGCTTTCTTGGCGAAGTTAATATGGAGTCATTCTGAATTTTCTGTATTAAGTCCATCTAGGCTGCTGAGGTTCTTGATTGTATCAACGTAGTGGACAAGAGAGTGGATCTTTGGGATGTTGAAGTGCTCATGGTAACCTAGGTTGACAAACACATCCTTGACCACATGAAAATTATCTAATGCTTGTTGCAAAGCATTGAGAGTTTCATCTGTGTGGGACTGATACTGTGCCAGGTAAATAAAGTCAATTAGGCTTGAAGTGGCAGAGAGAACATGGGGCTCGGTGGCAATACCAATCAGCCTGCCAACAAAGGCTTATTTGAGCTGCTTGTGGTCGGCACCAGTCCATTGTCTAATCTTCGAGATACCGCTTTTGAAGTGTTGAAGGCCTGGGAAGATGGGCATCAAATGAAAGTGGGCATCGAAGTCGACCAGGCCAGCAATGGCAGTGCACCATTTTTTCAAGTGGTCTTTGAAGACTCCTTGGTGAAGCTGATGTAAGATGTCAGATGTAATGCAGCAAAATATGTCGGTATGAGGAAGGTTAGCCCCAAAGGGCGAGAAAACGGGCTGAAGGCCCTCAGCAATCAACTCTAGGGGGTACTGACTGGTGGCCTGAGCATGAAGAGTTCGTTTAGTTTGTGTTTGTTTGCATGGTGCAAATTGTTTGTTTACATCTTGTTGATCTGTGCACATAAGGCACTTTGGACAATGATTCTTAGCACAACAGCCCACAAGACACTGCTTGGGGTGGTCCCAATGAAGGCTACAAGGATTGAAAAGACTCTCCGAATATGCCCATCAGTGCACACCATCTCCACACCATTTCGGCCAGCCACTACAAGAGGATGAAGAAGTTGCTTCATGCAATAATGGAACAGCCAGTAGCCTGTAACAGAATTATCCTCAAAAGAGGCCAATTTTGAGACTGGCAAGTACCCCAGTAAAACGGATGTGTGGTGGGATGGCTTACAGTGAACTTTCTTTCACAGGTTTCCAATACTCAAGTAGACCGGCCAAGTGGTCTTTTCACCCTTGAAGTGAGACAACTCAGTCTTGTCAGATGCCAGAATAACTGGTGCAATGGTAGCACCTGAGGGCAGGCATTCTTTCATCCTAGGGTTAGTAACCATACACATATTCTCAAGCTTGAAGTGGTCTACTGACTTGAGTTTTCCACCACCAATCACCTGTCCACATCTCATCATATCGGCAGGTCTGTCTATTGCAGTCCAGATAGACTTTTTCTGAAGTGTAAGCCAAGCTACCATCAAAGGCAGGGTTCCCTATTAACTTTCGGATACAAGCGACCAGATCGTGCAACCAAAGCTCTAGCTCTTCAGACTCAGTGTTATTATTGAGTGAACTGTCTAAGGGGTCGCTTTCAATTGGTCCAAGATCACTGCAGATTCGAATATTTTTGCATGTCCACTCTGGTCCAGTAGGTAACTGATCAATGAGTTTTAGAAACATGTAGTTGCTGTAAAAACATGAGCAAGTTTGATTCTTTGTCTTTTTCAAGGTATGTTAGCAATATCCAATCACTGGTCAAATATAGATGTCAAAGTACTCACAATTTGGAGTTTCAGAAATTCTTCAGTCATGCGCTGGTTAGCATTCTTGATTAGCCACTGTGCTAGCTCCCACTCATCTTGATCAGCAAAAGGTGTGTATGGACCTTTACTGGCCCCATCCTGAAACATTTTCATTCGTTCAAAAGATATAGTATCAGTGCCAAGAATATCTGTGACCAGATGTGAGAAAAATTCTTGAGTGAAGCAGGAAAAGGTGGGTCTGCTATTGGCACCATCTCCTTCCTGTGTCCTGTCATGATTCTCCATCTGATTGGTGCTATGTGCCACTGCATTTGCATGGGTACTGAGATCTTCAACAGGGTAGTAGGACTGGGAGGTATCTGCCATGGTGTAGGAGGTGACTTGTTCCACATGAGCATCATGCTTCCATTGTGCATAGCATTGTTGGGAGTGTGCAGTGTGTCAGCGCAAACCTCCCACTGTCAAGAAGGTTCATTTGCAATTGCTACACAAATGGTGATGGTGTTGAAACCTTGCAGCCTGAGGTGGTATTGTGAATGTGGTGTGGAGACAGCTGCTGAACTTGCTGGGCTCATAAGCCTGCCTCAGGCTCGTCTTAGCATTATCAACTGGACTTCATAAGTTGAAATTTTCTGTTTCTCTTTATGTCAACATATATTCATGCTAGTAGGCTGGTGCTAGGCTCTCCATTCCAAAGCCACCTCATCACTCTTGACTGTTGCCAATGCCTTGGTTGGTAGAAGCAGGTTTGGTTGGTGAGGCACTATAGCTGCTACTATGAGATGCTATATTGTTCGATATAGCAGCTCCTTGACAATAAAAAGTTTGCTACAGTGTACTATGAGATGCTACTGTAACAATATAGCTCCAATTGAAAACACATTTGTAGGCTACAATGTGTTATGAGGAGCTATATAGCTTCTATGAGATAGTAAGATAAAGTACTACATGGTGCTATATTGTGCTATATAATTGAGGGAAGCCTACAGCATCGACAGGTGCTACAGGGACTATATAGCACTATATCATA
Source organism: Spongispora temasekensis (assembly GCA_038094675.1). NCBI lineage: Eukaryota > Fungi > Basidiomycota > Agaricomycetes > Boletales > Boletaceae > Spongispora > Spongispora temasekensis. The sequence continues at coordinate 7,506 of JBBPUL010000008.1, forward strand.
TTTGACTTTTTACAGATGTATGGCCTTCCGAATTTCTTCATGAATAGGCTCAATAATGGAAAGCATATTGTATATGTCGTCATAGTCACCTGAGGCTATAAATTGTTTGTAGAGAGTTCCCAGCCATTCACGCAGGGAGCTTCCAATGACATCCTTAAGTGCTTCCCAGAGGTGAACTTCTGAATGGCATGCTGGGCTACTAAAGATATACACCCCAAGTTAGCAGGATATGTCACAAGTCAATTGTGCATTCAGCATACCCACCTAGTAAGAGCTTCATGCTGGGTATGCTCGGGGCCTCTCTTTGGACGACCAGCACTGCCAATGAGATCAATGGATGAAGTGCATGAACATAGACATGGATACTTACCATTGGGACAGAATGGTGCCTATGGATTTGTGAGGTTGACCAATTCATGTGAGCAGTTTGCAAGGTCTGAAAACACCTGAGTTGTGAATGTCATGAGTAGTACAACAAAGCACATACTGCAATTCCTCAGTTGTGTCATTGTCTTGCCTACTAGTATCCTGGCATTTTTCAGAAACTTTCTGGTTAATGGTGCACCAATTCCTGTTGAAAGAAATGTCAGAATAATATTCAGCAGTAAATCAATTGAAACCACAAGTTCACTTTTCACAGTATTTTGCTCGATATCTACAAGCAGCTAACATCCTTTCTTCAGGCATGAAATGGATTTTTGGTCGTCCCATGTTTCTCAGTTGTGTTAGGATGAATGGTGTAGTCAGTCAGAAATGAGAGAAAAATAATAAATACAAACACCTTAGATGGAAAAGTGTTGAAGTTTGGGTAATTCTGGTGCTCATGTATAGGAGATTTACTTGTACAACATTATTGTCATCCCCTCCATCGCACATGCCTTGAATAACATATATTCAAGATATTCCTAGTATATTATCCTAGTATTCTGTTATTCATTTCCACTTAATCGTTAGCATGAACACTCAGGGGCTTAATTCATATAAGTGAATACCGTGCGAAGTCAGAAAATCATCTGCACATATGAATTAAATCTCTTGAGCTAAAGTTTATAAACTTATGATTGAACATTTCTTTGACAAATTGATAACAGCCATTGACTGTGTATAATACATACGACAAAAAACCAACGCTAGTGACTTAATAACTCTCCCTCTGTGCCATTACTATGGTCCCCATATTGCCATCCTTGATCACAAGTTGCATCATTTGCTGCACCTGAGTCAAGCACTTCACCTTGCTGTAGATTGCGCTGGGGACTCCAATGAAAAGAGGCGATGCATGGTACCTATTCGATAGAAGTCATAAACAATTACTAATGGGTCATTAGAAAACATACCATCCAGCTTTATTATATCAATCGCTCTACCCTTTGTAACTAGGTAGTAAGGCCCTGGCACATCTTTCCCAGGGACATAGAAGTCTACAATGCAGTAGGTCGTTAATGTGTGCTTGCTAACCAAGACAGGGATAGAAGGGGGGTCCGAAATGGTGAGGGGAAGAGTATTGGCCTGGGGGCTGGCCATCTGGGCTGGTGGCAGTTTGGTAGAAGGCTTCTCAGGGTCAGCTTCGATATCCATGGAAAGGGAAGGATCTGGCGGGCTCATTCCCAAGGTACAACCTGCGTGCTGGCATGCCACCACAGCAACCCACTCAGCACCATCAGGGGAGAGACTGACACTCTGGATAAGAGTCAGCAATGCTAAGATCAAAGTTGATTGAGCAATGCTAACTTCCAGGAAAACCAATTAATCAAACCTTCCAGCTGATTGGTGGATGTGGGGGTCGACGTGGTGGTTACCATAATGTAGTCAGTATCAAATAGATTGAACTATTATCAAGCAAGGACCTTAGCATTTTATAGTCTTTAACTCATGTTTACTTGCCCTCCAAAATCTTAGTTACATGTCAAAGTGAGTACCCACATTGTGCCAGCAATGGTCCCTTATTCAGGTCTTGCAAGGGTCTCCAAGGTTGTACTAGTGGGTTGCTATGGTATCTCCTCGGCGTGGTGTCACACCATTAAAAATCGCCAGCTTGGCCAAAGAGTTGCCATGAAGGGTAGGAAATGTCATTGGAGTAGGTTGGCATGCCAGGTCACTGTGACACTTCAAACTTAGAAGTTAGATGTCACTTTTCTCACCCACAGAGCTACTTCTCTTCTTGCCACAATTCTCCACTTTGGCCAGTGGCGTCAAAGCCACATAACTTCTAATGTCAAGCCTTGGAGTTTCCAGTTCATCTAAGGAGTCCAATCCAGCAAAACAAAGTACCACTCCAGGTAGTGTGGAATCAGTCATCATCTTGGTGTTGCAACCGAGTTGAGCAATTGAATCGGCAATCGATCTTTTTTTTTCAGGACATGGCACTATGGCCACCAGTCTTCATCTCCCCCCCCTTCTCTCTAAGAAAATCAGGGGCTCAAAGATGAAAATATTTCACCAGAAAAACAAGTTGAATGACTCAAATCATGCTTCACTATCAAACAATCCAATCGATGGATGTGGAATCAGTAAGTGTGAAGAAAAAGACTATCAGACTATGCAAGGAGCCATCACCATGGAAACTATCAAGCAATAATCAGCTGGATCCTGGTGTGTTTACACCTGTTGAATTTGATGCAACTGTCATGCCCGACATAACTGACAACCTATCAGAATATGTCGATCTTTCTATTCTCAACTATGCCCCAAGGCAATGCACCGTGGCAGTAGCTATTTTCCCATTTCACACTGCAGAACATGACTTGATTTAGTCTTATTACAGGACTTCCCTTTACTTGTTTGGATGCAGCAGGATCATGATAACTTCCTTAAGGAATTAATCTGTATGGAAGGGTGAAGTGGAATATTCATGTGTATGCACTGCAAGGCCAAATCAGCAACCCATCACTGCCAGGAGTGTTCAGGCATCAACACTTTTTGTAAAAAGTGTTTATTGTTGACTCATGTATCCCTCCCACTTCATTTGATTAAGGTCACTGATAGTCTTTGTTTATGTTTTTCTGACTTATTCAGTACCTTAGGAATGGACTAGTGCTCATTGGATTCGCAAGTCACTCAAGGAACTAGGGCTTGTAATTCAGCTAGGGCATGTGTCCAGAGACATATGTTATCTTCTGAAGGCCTCTCACTCCGATGACTTTGTCATCATCAATGGAAATGGGATTCATTCAGTAACTCTTCAGTTCTGTGGCTGTGAGGCTGCAGATTCACACGTACACCAGCTGTTGCACCACCAGTTATTTCCTGCAAGTACTGACAAGCCGCAGACTGCCATGACATTTTCCCTCCTCGAAGAATTTCATCTCTTGCCACTCAAGTCCAAAGTCTCCGCACACCAATTTTACAGTGCCCTGGCCCGTCGAGGTAATAACACTGGATTATCCCCACCTAAGGTAACTTTTGTAATATTATATGTGGAACTATATTAAGAAATGTGCTAGGACTGATATGAGCAATTTATGTGGATCGTCCATAAATGGTGCCATCTGAAGATGTTGAAATGCTCTGGTCGAGGCCACATTCCTGCTGGCATAAAATCTACTTTTGTCCAGCCTGCCCCCATCCTGGAAAAAACTTGCCTGAAGATTGGAAAGATGTTCCCAAAGATAGGCAGTATGTCGATCTTAGCTGCATTAGTTCTTTGCTACTACTCATTCTTTATTAGATGGCTTTATGCCTTGTTTGTGGCTATTGATGCCAACTTCTGCTTGAAATGAAGGGCAATATCCAAAGACAACGTAGACCCAAGCCTCAGTAATGGCTGGGGCTACTTTGTGGAGGAGGGATTGTATATACAATATCTAAGTGAGCACTCTAATACCTGACAAGAGGTTAGCATGTTTTCTCTAAAATTTGCATCTAAATCATTTCGTCGTGTAGAGGAGTCAATGCACAAGCCATGGCACAGTTAATGATGCTGATACGAAGTCATTGGTAGGCTTAGCTGCCACTGGCACTGGCAGCATTGTTGTGCACGACATGAGATGAAACTTCCCCGAGGCATAGGCGACTTGCAAAAGGGAGAGAGGTTCGATATATTTGATAACTACATTTTCTTTTTTAAATTGACTTTTTTTTCCAGATATGTTAATATTTTTTTCTCAGCACTCAAGGGCACTGCATTGAACACTCTCAATATGACATTGTTTGCCAATGGGGTCGGCATCTGTGGGAGTACATGAAGTCTCTTCCCTCACCTTTTCATCTTACATGTGATGATAAGAAGGTCACACTGTTTATCCCAAAGTTTCATTTACCTGCCGAATTCCAATGGAAGTATTCCTTTAACTATGTGATGATGATGACAATGACAATAATCATATGTCATCAGCCGAGGCTGTGTACATAGCATTTACCAAGGTCAATGCAATGAGTGGAGATCTGAAATCACTTAAAGAAGTGCAGAACTCACTGGAATGGCCTGAATGGGAAAAAGTCATCAGCGCCGCACTTAAGCAACTCCATGAAATGGGCATGTGGGAGTTGGTAAGCCCTCCAGAGGGGCAAAGACCCATAACCAATAAATGGGTATTTGTTAAAAAGCTCGGAAAGGATGATAAACTACTAAAATACAAAGCTCATTTAGTAGCAAGGGGATTTTCCCAATAACCTGGCATGGATTATAATGAGACATTCTCACCCATTGTCCAACTGGAGATAATATGAGCAATTCTCATGCTTGCAGTCAAAAATGACTGGGAAATCCAGCAAATGGACATAAAAGGGGCTTACCTAAATGGGGTGCTCAAAGAAAAAGTATATATGACACAGCCGGAAGGATATGATGACACCACATGCTGGTTATGCCATCTTATCAAAACATTATATGGATTAAAACAATCCGGGTGTAAATGGAATGCAGAGCTTAATAAACAGCTCACATCCAAAGGATTTATGTGTTTACAGACTGATCCATGTGTATACATTCACTGGACAGACAAAAATATCAAAATCATCACCATATTGGTGGATGATCTGCTACTATTCATGAACTCACCCGAAAAAATGAATTCCCTTAAATGGGAATTAGAAACCTTATTTGACATAACCGATATGGGTGATCCATCAAAAATAGTTGGCATTGAAATCGAGCATGACTGGCACAAAGGGACATTAGAAATTGTCCAGATGCAGTATATAAATTCACTCTTGCAAAGGTATGGATTGTCCTGTGCCAATGCTGTTGGAATGCCTCTTGATCCACACATTGTACTTAATGCTCCTGAGGCAACAGAAATCCATGTGCCCAGGGTAAATAGTGAATATGCATCTCTTATCAGATCACTTATGTATGCTGCTGTCGCCATGCAGCCTGATATAGCATATGATGCTATATCACACCTCGCATCTTTCACAGCAAACCCTGGCCTCACACATTGGACCACAGCAAAAAGAGTGTTGCACTACCTTACAGGCACCCGAGAGTTAGGAATTACCTACTCAGCCAATAAACAAAATGATAGGGCTATCTATGGATATTCCGATGTGGATTTTGCCAATGCACAAGACCATGTGTCAATTTCAGGTTATGTATTCCTGGTGACAAATGGTGCCATCATGTGGAGCTCAAAACAGCAAGATGCTGTGGCACTATCTACAGCCAAAGCCGATTATATGGTTATGGGATATGCTACTAAAGAGGCAATATGGCTTTGCAACCTATTTGTGGAACTAGGATTCCCACACTGCGAAGCCATGGCTATATTCAGTGATAATCAATCTGCTCTCACTATCACTCAAAACTGCCAGTATCACAAGTGGTCAAAACATTTTGATATAAAGCACCACTTTATTCAGGAGAAAATAGATCATAATATCATCGATCTGTACTACTATCCCACTGCCGAAATGATGGCAGACATTTTTACAAAAGCACTACCAAAGCTGAAACACTGCCAGCACTGTGCCGAACTCGGCATTTGCTCAGCTTGAGGGGGAGTGTTGGCAGCCTAAGACAAGCTGACCATGCTGACTCCAACATTACATAACTCCAAATTATCAAATAAGATACAGTAGTATATAAACTGTAGTGGAGATTAAAAAAAATCTAAGTGCTCATTATCTCCCACCATCATTGGGCAAGATCCATATGGCATTACCAGTCCATCTAACTGACCTATCTATGTCCCTACTCTACTATATTAGGTTATCATGCATCACACCTGACCTTACTCAGTGCCGCTCTCTTACCTTACTACTATTGGCCCATAGCCTACCTTGTTAAACCTGAACCCAAGCAAATGGAGGGGTGGACATCCACTCAATGAAAATGTGCAAACAAGGGTTCAATGAAGCTATGGCAGGAGATCCGAGTCTACACAAATTTTGCACAAATTTTCTTTTCTTTTTGTGGCTGTGATCACTTTTTTTCGACTTATTAATGGTTATCTGGAAAAATTTAGTGGTGGTGCTTATTTCTCCATAAATCAGGTCAAGCCAGCACCTAGCATTCCCAGGACATAAGCCTTATAAAGAATGGCAGCCATCAATGGTGGGATTCACGTAGGCTATGCAAGGCTATTATTTGCCTATTATTTGCCTATTATTCCTCAATTATTTGAATCTAGAATGGCCTGCAACCAGAAGTAACCTTCTGAGTTTAAAAAACATGCCTGCCAGTGCCCTCTGCCTGCCCCAATGCTCTGCAAGGCTTCACACACTGAGAATCCCCCCTAGCAGCAGAGCTATAGCAACTTGAATGGCTGAGAGATGGAACGATCAACATCAACCTGGGGCTAAAACATCTAGGATGAAAAATACTGCACTGAGAGGTGGTTTCTCTACCACACAGAAAAAATAATGGGGCCAAGGGAGCAAGTCATTAGCTCCATCACAGACACATATGTCTGCCCAGGCCACTACTGCTGAGTCTTTAAAGAAGACTTTTCCACACATTGTATGGGAGGGTCACCACACTGACCTGCTTGTACTAGTAGAGTGGATTACTTCATATACTGCTGATCACCACATCCTCTTTCATGCATCAGCAAACTTTTGATGTTTTGTACAGTGCTGTCCAGGGCCCTCTAGATATTCCAGCCTCTACAGCCTTTACAGATATGTCTTTGACTAGAAAGAGATGTGTAGATGTGCACAACACTAGATGTTACCTATGTGTACTTTATGGATGATCTGTGGATGGTCTGTGCATAGTCTGTGCATAGTGTATGTGTGGTCTACTAAATGCTATTATTATTGTATATTAGCTCAGACACTAGAGTTGAATAGTCATTGGTCTAAGTCTGTAAATTGATTTATGCATAGCCTTTCACCATTCTATATTAGCTTTGAGATAAGTCTATATTATAACTGGGTGACTATTAGTCCAGGGCTACATATGTGATCATTATTCTAGGACTAGATGATGACTGCACCAGGGTCATGTGATGATTGTTCCAGGACTAAGTGATAACTAGTCCAGGATTGAACAATCTTTATTCCAGGGCTGGGTGAACACTGGTCAAGGGTTGAGTTATCACTGTTTCAGGACTAGGTATCACTGCTGCAGATCATAATTGACAGCCAGTAAAGCCTTAGCAAACCCCAATTAGGCCTTGAGTCATAGATGCCTCAAAAACAGATCAACTAGCATTCAGAAGATAGCCAATGCAGCAGGGTACATGAAGTAGTAGTAAACATCCAAAGAAATAAATGCAGAAGTAATCAATCAAAGATAAGATAAAAATCTGGATCACTTTTGCCAGAGTAATCATTAGACTGGCCAAATCTAAGCACATATTAGTAGTTGAAGGAGACTGGTGACCAGCATGACCACCTCTCTTGCTGCACCCAGTCTTGGAGCATGTGTTTGAAATACTTTGCATGGTCAGTATTTGCAAGGACCTCTTTCATTCCCTTGTTGGCACTGTATAGAGAATGACCACAGAAATCCTCATTGACTGTTGGAACCTTTGGTTGGCCATGCTCTTGATATGCAACATGTTGCAACCTTATTCAAACTCCTCTAATTTTTGTGATCTCAATGGTTTTACACACCACATTATATAATATGACATTACAGATCTAGACCGATCATGTGATATGACATCATCAATGATGTCACAGGTCTGGACCCCTTATCTCCTATCTATAATGTCAGTAGTCTAGACCACCTCATGTTAGACACATGTAGCTTAGTTATGCATCATGTATTTCATAGTAGTAGATATATATAAAGCAGCCAAGAGTCAAGCTGTACTCCAGCTTTGACCTCTTGTGTCTTTGTGACCTAAGTTGTGGTCCTTCCATCTTCTTTATCTTTTTCTTTGTGGTTAGTAGAGACTGATGGTCTTGTTCTAGTCTAGGTCACTTCATTAGGTCAAAGCTGTCCATGTGTCCTTCTCTACATGTCACATCAGATATACATGTGCAGCACTTGTCTACATTTTATCATTGTTGGAAAGTCAGTTCACAGGCATAAAGTGACAATTACTCTACTTGGAGTACAGTTGCCCCATGATAGCTAGGAGAAAACAACTCCTACAAAAAACTGTTTGAGCTGTACATATCTGGTGCTATACTCAGTTCACTTTGCCAAGGCTTTGACCTCATTAAAGAGGACACACTTGGTTGCTGAGAAGTAAAGATCAATCACTGTAGCACATAGTGGGTCAGTGCAGTTGTTCTGAGCAGTGCAATCTAGCAGAATTGCGATTTCTTCTGCAAGATTTGCAGTCTCAGCATACTAAAATGTCAGCCATAGCCAGGCAGTACCCCAGTTCCCCCATTGACTCTCTGGTCCTGAGCTGGCATACAAGACTCATCCTCATAAGACAAAACCCCTGTGGAGCCCTCTTCATGGTAGCAGCAAGCAGGTTTTTCTTTTTTATCCTTATATGTGCATGATTGGCTATGAATACCTCACCATTCAAAAGATCACCCTAAAACCTGAGTGGGATTGGACCAGCAATACTAATTTTCAACTTGACGCAGCAAACATTCCTCCCCATCTCCTTCATCTGTTTTTTGATGCTCGCAGAGCCACTCCCTCATCTTCCAACCCCTATGCAGCCACCACCATCTTCCCTGTCTATGGAACAAGTCCATCTTTTGCCTTTGGTGGGCATGGTTCGATGACTTCAATGTCCGAGTTTGAGTCCACAGTGTCAGCTCCATTTTGGTTCATATATGTTTGCTCAAACTCAGCTATAACAAGCTCCTTGGCAGTCTTGATCCATTCATCAGGCCAGTTGGTGATCTTGAAATAAGAGAGCTTGTGTCATGGATGGAGTACTGAATTTTTGAATCAGTTCTATAAAAACTGATCTTGAAGGCTGAGCCCACTTACCCATAGCAATACAGTACACTTCTGTGTTGTCCATGCATGAATAATAATGGTTGAGTGTCTTCTTGGCAAGCAAGATGGTGAATTGAATGGCCAGGAGGTACTTTCGGTCACATGAGTATGTTGTGAGGACCTTGTCAATATGATCCATTGCTGGAATGACTGTTGCAAGATTGGGTGTTGACCTGGAAAAGAACTGTGTTGCATTCTTGAGCACCTTTGGTCAGTGAGTCATGGTGTGTTTGTTATGTCTTGTTTACTCCCATGACATGGATGCTACATACCTTTAAGACATCATGAAGCTGTTCAATGACCTTCCACTCCTCATCGCTCAGCTCGAATTTTCACAAGCCATGGGCCCAGTGTTGTGTTATTTGATTTATTGCCACTTGATGGTTTAGTGACTATTTGAGCATGTTGAAAGTTGAGTTCCAATGTGTTGCAACATCCTTCACCATGTTGGTAACACTCATCTGGAGCCTCTTCAAGGTCTTATGCCAGGCAGAAAGAATGACAGTAGTCAACTGGATTATTTTGAAGGAGAGTTTACAAAGCTGAGGAGATGCTGGAAGTCAGGGTGAGTGGTATGTCTCTGTTTATTCTTCTCACCTTTACCAGTGCTAATCTTATTGGCCATATCAATCTTTGGATCTCCAACTGTTCACCCACTGTCAATATATCCATCTCCTCCATCAACACCTTATTATCTTCATCTCCATCACCTTCATTTTCACCAATTTCTTCATCAGGTTCATAAAAACCACCTGCTTTACTCTATAACTCTGCAAGCTCACAATCCTCCTCAAGTTTCTCCATCTTCCCCTTCTTCGAGTCAAACTGCAATGTCAATGTCTTTGCAATCAAGTTGATGACATGGAGAAAGCAGTGCATCTGACTCACTGTACCCATGAACTCAGGTATGCTCTCAGCTAACCTCTCTATCATTGCATCATTTGATGCATTATCGCATGTCACTGCCAGAATCTATAAGATTATTGCTGAATCAAAACAAAGTAAGTAATGTTCTGCACAAGCGCACCTTATCTGCTACCCCAAATTCCCCAAGAAAACTGCAGCTAGTTTATGCCTGCTATGTGACTGGAACTGGTCCAGCACCTTTTTGTTAAAGTCATTCTTTACGAACAGTGGGTTACTAATTCAACAATATCTAATGGTAATGATAGCGGTTTGCCTTTGTGCTCCAAATGAACACAAAAGGCAATGAATGCCCAATGATTTGGGGACATCCAAGCATCTGTCATGAAGTTCAGTCTTCCCTTGTATTCCTGGTATGTCCAAGTCAAATAGTATATTCTCTCAATCCATTTACCATGTAGCTAACCTGCAACATCTTAGCAACCTGATTGTTCATCTGCACGAAAATGAGTTACACATCACACAAGACAGTAGCCACCAAAGGTAGATAATATTCAGGATGACCAGTTTTCATCAAACATTTAAAGCCTCTGTCCTCAACAACAGAAAATGGGTGCAGACTCTCAGCTACCCAGCAGACCATCTTGGCCCTACATGACACCATGACAATCACATTAATCAACTTGAAGGTGCTCACAACAAATAAAACCAAGTACTCACTTGGTTTCTTGTTGAGTGTGTTGCTGATGCGAGTATGTGAGCTTTTCTTTATCCTTTCTCTCGAATGCCATAGTAATTGATCCATTCCATAAAATATTTGGAACTATTTTTGTTCATACCTCATTGGCATCCTTGGCATCAGTGGCTGCTTCAAGTACCTGTTCACATTTAATATACTTTTGCATGTTGCTTGTTGACCATGCATCACCAGTGTCAAGGTACTGATGGACAGTCATTTACAGCCATGCACACAACATTTGAACTCATGTGCACTGGCCCTCAATGTTAACAATGCCTGGCCTTGGCTCAAAAAGAGCATAGATTGGTAAGTTCCAATATCTCATTTGATGAGTTGCGAGATGGGCATGAGCTGATATAAATCAACTATAATTATAGCTTATTCAATTGATCCTTGAGGCTCACAATCTCAGGCTCTGGCTGTGGAGATGGAGACTGGAAGACCTAGGAAAATGCAGGGGAGGTTTGTCCTTGTCAGGAGCATCTTCTACTGTTGCTTGATGATACACCATGTGGGCCTTTTTCTGAACAGCTTCTAAGTCCGATGGCAAGTCTTCCAAGTCACTTCCAGCTGGTTCATTGTGTTTCCATTTGGAAACTTGCCTCTGCCAAGCTTCAAGTGCCAGTCTGGCCTTGCTAGTCAATTTTGTGGCATGTTTTGTCATGGTGGTCAATGGTTGAAAACTTATGACAGGCACTGCCACACAGTGCATGGACAGAGATTTGTCACATTTGTCAGTGGCAGATACTTTGGTTCTCCATTGACAGATTTCAATGTAGCTACTAATAGCTACAGTGCTGTGTATGTAGTTCAAGTTATGCTCATGGGTACATGAGGGTATCTTCATGGGTATGTGACTCTATATGGGATGACCTGTACCCATACCTGTGTGGTATCCATACCCATGATCCATGCAGGTACATGAGACCAGTGCAAAACCCTAGTCATGACTCACCGATTGCTAGACATGCTGGATAGCAGAGCACACTCTCCACCATTTCTTCTGGCCAGAAATGAAAAAAGAGATAAATGATTATATTGACTGTTGTCAAATCTGTACACAGTCCAAAGCACTTTCTTGACCACCAGCTGGTAAATTAGCACCATTACCTATACCAAAACATCCATGGGAGGACATATCCATAGACTTTATCTCCAGATTCCCATCTATTAATGATGTTGATATCATCTGTGTTGTTGTGGACAGGTTCTCAAAAGAAGTTGTATTCATGCCATGTTCCAAGACAATCAACTCTAAAGAACTGGCTATATTATTCAGGGACCATGTCTGGTGTAAACATGGACTACCAAAAAGGATTGTATCAGATTGAGGGCCACATTTTATCTCAGCATTCACAATGGACTTGTGCAAGTTGCTAAGAATCAAGCAAAAACTCTCCACAGCCTATCACCTGCAAACAGATGGGCAAACTGAACGAGTAAATTGTGATTTAGCACAATATCTGCGATGTTACATGTCCAAAAATCAGGAATCTTGGCTGGAATATGTCAAAATGGCAGAATTTGTGTATAATAACATGGTCACTCATGCTACTGGTAGCATTCCTTTTGCAGTCACTCGAAATTATATGCCACACATGGGTTTCAAAGTAAAGAAAGACTTCTCTATTGCTGGACAATTTCAAACAGAGCTAGGAAAAGCACATGCTGAAGTAGAAAATGCCCTTCGTGCAAATGCAGAAAAAATAAAAGTGAGCTGCACCAAAGTATACCATGAGAGAATCTGTCTGGTTAGCCTGGATAATTTGCAATTGCAATATGCTTCTGTGAAGTCGATACAAAAATAGATTGGACCATTTGAGAGTCTCTCCCAACACTGTCACACTAAAACTGTCAGCCAGAATCAAAATACATCCTATGGTCAATATTTCTTGTGCAAAACCATTCAAGGACTAATTTTCAGGACAACCTGTTAGTAAACCTGATGCAGTGCATATTTCTGAAGATGGTTTCAAAGAGTTTGAGGTAGAAAGCATCCTGGACTCTTGCTCCACTCAATGAGGACTCTCCTATTTAGTCAAATGAAAAGGATATAATGTCAGTGATGCTACATGGCAGTCATCCACTGACCTCACAAATGCTCTACTGGCCATTAAGGAGCTACACCTAGAAAAGTCCGAGGAGTAACCCTCCAAGAATTCTCTTCTTTATTTTATAACTCCAGTTGATCTGGAATCTCAACCTAAAGATGGGGTAGTATTGCAACCTTATTCAAACTCCCCTAATTTTTGTGATCTCAATGGTGTTACACACCACATTATGTAATATGACATTATGGGTCTAGACCCCTTATCTCCTAATACCTATCTATAATGTCAGTAGTCTAGACTGCCTCATGTTAGACACATGTAGCTTAGTCATGCCTTATGTATTTAATAGTAGTAGACATATATAAAGCATCCAAGAGTCAAGCTGTACCCCAGCTTTGACCTCTTGTGTCTTTGTGATTTGAGTCATGGTCCTCCCATCTTCTTTATCCTTTTCTTTGTGGTTAGTAGAGACCAACAGTTGTGTTCTAGTCTAGGTCACTTCACAACAAGTACTAGTTTGATCTAACAAAAGTATTAGTCAGAGAAAGTGGACATAGAACATGGAATCCACTGTAGCAGCAACTAATATAACAGCAGACATGGGAATCATAGTAGAAAACTCCTTGCAACTCCTCAGTAATGTCTGACTTGATGATTTGTAATAAAAAGCAAGGCATGCATGCTTGATGGCATCATGTGAGAAGTTCCAAAGTTTACCTTATCAATGATCAATAGAAATTACACCATAAATGATCAACCCACATCACTGTCTGGTGGTCCTTGCAACCAATTACTATTCTGCAGAAGTTGCAAGGCAGACCTCTTGATATATTTATATTTAATGCCCTGCTTCACAGTCCACCTTGAGCCTTCAGGGATCTCAGGCACTTTGTAGTGCTGATGCACTGCAGCCATAGCAGCTTCCTTCAACTCGCTGCAGAAGTTTCTGTTCTTGTTGTAAAGCTGTAGTATGGGTATGGATGAGCTTTCCTTGTACACATAAACAATCAACTTACTAGATGAGCCATTGAATGCCTGTATTGCAAATATTGATATTGACTATTCTCAAGAGTGAGATGCTTTCAGTCATACTTGACATGGACTTAATCTCCAGCCAGGCACCTTAGGTCGTAGCTTCAAGAGAAATAAATGGGTTGCAAGTTGCATAGTGAGCATGTACCAACAACTTGCAATGATGAAGGAACACTTTGGTGAGAGGGAGGTAATAATTGAGACAAGTAGGATTCTCGGACAAAACTAATCAGTTGCTGACAAAGGTCTTATTGAAGTTGGTACACTCCAACTATGATTACCAGCTACAGGCACTAAGCATAGTCAAGCTAATACCAACTAACAAGTTGAGACAAGTTATGAATTGACATGTTCCTGACACCTGTCAATTATGATTATCAAATGGAGTTAGTTATCCTGACATTCATATTTATCCCTGACATATTGCAAATAACATCAGAGAAGTGTCGATCATATGTTGATCATGAAATGTAATATGAAACATTACATGATGATAGATGACAAATGTCAAACCTCTGTTGTTAGACACAAGACAGCTGTTATACGATTGACATTGACACTGTCATAGACACTATACAGATTAGGATTCTGTACGGCAAAGAAAACTGAGAGGATGATGGTGAGTGAGGGCAGGCAGGTGGTCCACATTATGAGCAAGAACAATGTAGACTGCAACTATGGTGCCTACTCCTGTGAAGGAGGATCTGAAATCTTGACCACTTGACATTTGTGAAATCATTTACAATTAATGTCACAGCTACATTCAACTGGCCAATTCCTCTACTCAATGCCTCTTTACCCGGCGAATATGAAATGAATCAGAAATCTCAACTGCACCCTTGCCACATAACTGTTAGTACATTTCCTGAAGAAGTGCCTGGGCCTTGGTGTATAAAACTTGAGTTTGGTTTGCATATGCTTCATATATCATCTTCCTCCATTTCTGGAGTAGGCCAAAGATTGGCTTGAAGTACAGGTGCATGTCATCCAGCATGGCACCATCACCTGGTTGGTTGATAAAGTCTGACTTCACCAATTTTGATACCAAGAAGTCTTGTTTGATAGTGTGTTTTGCCCAGTTGTAGCAAAATATTTGCTTGAATGTCCAATCTTTTCAAGAGGAATTGTTTGGCCCTTCTTAGAGACAGCAAATCCAATCCAAAACATAGAACAAGGATTAATACATGAGGTGTGACTAAGCTACATGTGTCTAACATGAGGCAGTCTAGATTACTGACATCATAGATAAGAGATAAGAGAGTCTAGACTCACGATGTCATTGATGATGTCATATCACATGATCGGTCTAGACCAGTGATGTCATATTATGTAATGCAGTATGCCACACCATTGAGATCACAAAAATGAGATGAGTTTGAATAAGGTTACAACAATGTATGTCCATCATTTTGATCCTATCCCACAGTAAGATGGTTTGCTTGAGATGGCAACTCAAATGCAAGTTCTCAAATGCATGACCAGAGCTGATGGGTCACTACTGGAAGATATCATTCCACTTTATCAAGTTCATGCCCTCCTCAACATCATTCCGAGGTTTGGGTTAAAGGCAGATCTGGGCCTAATGAAGGATAATTCTATGAGGTGCTGTTACGACAGGCGCGGGTAGCGTCAGCCATAGACTCGATGCGCAACCTAAAGCTGCGAGATGAGGACGAGGGGTGTAGGTCCCACACGCAATGTGCAGAGACTGGTCACTACTCCGCCTTGGCGAGTATATAGCGATGTCGAAGACGAGGTCAGAGTATCCTCGAGCGAAGATGCTGCGAGGCCAAGTGGTTCAAAGGGAGAGCAGAGGGGAGCGAGAGGGTCAAAGACGCAATAGATTGCTATCTCGAGTAGGCTCAAGCTGGAGATACATCGCTTGTGCTACACCCTATTTATATGTAGAGAGTCCTGCGCACAGACCAAGCGGTGCTACAGCTCAAGAAGAGAGAAACCCGAATGCGGTAACTGGAGATAAGGGAAAATGAGTCATGCATGGCATGAAACGAGTCAGAAGGCTATGCATGATAGAACTACATGGAACACCATGGAACGCATGAGTCAGAGATAAGAGATAAGGGAATCGCACAGCCGTGAATGCTGACAAAGGAAGAGGCTGTGCGTGTTTAAGTAATACAAGGTAAAAGAGAGCGAAGAAAGAAAAGAAAAGGGGCCGATCGTAACATTACCCCCTTAGTAGGGTCGAAACCCTAGTGAGACTTCTCTTACAAACCACGGCAAGACCCAATGGGCGATCCGCACATGTTGCTTTCTCCGACCGAGTCGAAGAGGAAATCGTCGTCTTCGTCTAGTGCTGGTGGGGACCTAGGCAGAGGCACTGGAAGTGCGCGGCCAGAGCGCTGAGAGCGGTGGGAAGTGTTGGAGGCGCGGGACCGAAAGGACCCTCGGGATTGGTGAGAGCTGCGGGAGGAGGCTGAAGACGAGGATGAGCTGGGTGGGGAGCGGCGGTTTCGGAAGGGGCAAGCGGCCTGGGTGTGACCCGGGGAACGGCGGCGGCAGAAAGGGCAAGTGTAGTGAGGGCAGTGGACCCGGATGTGTCCGAGCCTGTGACAGACGAAACATGAGTCGCGATATCGGCGGTGGTCACTTGGGCAGGGCAAGTCTCCCTGCAGGATACGGCGTTGGACTGTTGCTTCTTGAATGCGGTCGAAGTGGGCCTGGAGGGCATCGATGGCCAGTGCCTCCATGGGGTCGATAGGGGAGGAGGAGGCGCTAGGTGTGTTATTGACTGCGGGGACCGAGTCGCAGATGATTTCAGAAATCGTTGGGGAGGGGGAGCGGATGTTGTGGTCGCGGATGGCAATACTGGTGGGGACGGTGACCGCGGCAGTCTCCCGCAGGTATCGATCAATATCCTGGACGAACTCTAGGTAACCTAGCTGATGGGCCAGGTCGTGTACGTGTCCGATGATCCTGGAGTGGATGCTGCGAATAGAGGCCCCGGTAAGGGCGGTGGGGCGGTGTTCGTTGCCGATGAGGGCCTGGAAGAGGTGGGGGAGGCGCTCCAACTGGAGGTAGACCATGTAGAGGAGGAAGAAGATGGAAGAGGGGTCTGTGAAGGCAGAAATCCCCGTAAACATATGGGGATCAGTAAGGTATTCGTGGAGCGCGGTACGCTCGTCGTCAGTGGGGTCCGAGGACCGAAGGGTGTGGGCGTGTAAAGGGATATCGACCGAGATTATTGGGGTCGGGGTGTCGACGGGCGGGTCGAGGACGGGGACGGTATATACAGGGCTTGGGCTAGAAGGAAGGTCGTTTGTTGCCAAAACCACAGCATCCTCAGGATGAGGAGCGTTGGCCATTGACGGAGAAGGGGTGCGCAGCGGCGAAGTAAGATGGTCCTCCGTAGGAGGTATAGAAACGGACAGGGAAGAAGGCGACGAGAGGGATACGGTTGAGACATTGCTAGACATGCTAAAGGAGAAACGAAGAGGCGAGGGGGCGAAGATGATGGAAGGTGTTGTTGAGGGAAGGAAGCTATTGCTTTGAGGGAGGGAAGGCCTTTGGGTGAAGGTCTTTATACTCCCTCAGAGCGGACTTTGCATTTTTCAGGTTCCGTTCTGGAACCCAGGAGTCTTCTTCCGCGGTGTAGCCCTTCCATCGGATCAGGAACATGCGGGAACGTGGTGTGCCTCGGTGGCGCAGGACCTTCTCAATCTCGTATTCTTCTTCGCCTTCTATCAGCTCCGGGGGTGGAGCTGGGAAGTTCGGGCCGTGGATGCTGTTTTCGCAATAGGGTGATAGGAGGGAAGCATGGAACACGGGGTGGATCTTCCATGTCACCGGGAGTTGGAGTCTGTATGTCAAGGGGGATAGGACGTCTGTGATAACGAAGGGTCCTTCTCTTTTGGGTGCGAATTTGGGGTTCACAATGCGGCGGTTGAGGTTCTTCGCTTCTAACCACACTTTATCTCCTTTCGAGAACGGGGTGAATGAGCGGCGTGTTCGGGATGCCATTACCTGGCGTGCGAGTTCGTGGGCGGCGAGTGCCTCGTTCCTTGCTGCGGACAGGGCCTTGAGGCATTCTTCCAGAGCTGGAAGTGGCGTTTCTGCAAGGACCGTGGGGAGGGCGCGGGGTTCGAAGCCGTACATGAGGTAGAATGGCGATTTCCCTGTGACAGAGTGGGGGCAGTGGTTGTGTGTGAATTCCGCGTGGGTGATATGGTCAGCCCACGCAGTCGGGTTGTTTCCACAGAAGATTCGAAGGTACGTTTCAACCTCTTGGTTGACGCGTTCGGTTTCGCCGTCAGATTGGGGGTGGTAGGCAGTGGACAGGGAAAGGTCGTATTTTAGGAGCTTCCCAAGCTCCCGAGCGAAGGTGGATGCAAATTGTGGGCCTCGATCTGAGATGATTTTGTCGTAGAGGCCCCAACGACGATAGACTTTGTGGAAAAAGAGGGTAGCTACTCCCTCAGCAGTGATCTGTTTCTTAGTGGGGCAGAGAATTACCCCCTTAGTAAGCCCATGGTCGACCACGACCAACAGGCTGTCAAAACCGTTAGACAATGGGAGGTCAGTGATAAGGTCGCAGGAGACCTGTTGGAATGGGCGGGAGGCAAGGGACTTGATTGTGGACAGTGGAGGAATGGTAGGATGGGTATTTGCCTTGTTTTGTTGGCAAAGGGCGCAACCTTCGACATAACGGTGGATCTGGGTGGCAAGGCCGGGCCACCAGAAGTCGTGAGCGACGAGTTGGCAAGTTTTTAGGTAGCCGGGGTGGCCGGCGGCGATCGGACTCGGGGACGTAGACGCGGTCTCGATAGCAAAGGAGATCCTCCTTGAATTGCCAATCGGAGAGGCGGTTGCGAAGGTTCGGGGCAGTGGTAGGACCCTCGAGGTCGGCACGGAGGTGAGTGACAAGTTCGTCATTGACAGAGTGTCTCTGGATGGCGGTGGCGAGGACGGAGTCAACGACACAGACGAAGAGGGTTTCGGGGAGTAGGGTAACGGCCTGGTTATCCGACTCGGATGAGAGTCGGTCGGGGCGACGGGAAAGGGCATCGGGGCCAGAGAGCAAAGAGCCGGGAACGTGGGTCATCTTGAGATCAAAATCCGCAAGATCGAGGAGCCATCGCGCTTGGCGACGGTTGAGGTTCTGGGGCTGACGGAAGTACGTCAGGTTCTTGTGGTCTGTAAAGACCTGTACGGGGTGTTGGGAGCCACGGAGATAGTGGCGCCAAGCCTTGAGGGCTCGGATGATGGCTAAAAGTTCCCTGTCAAAGATATCATAGTTTCGTTCTGTGGGGGAGAACGACTGAGAGAGGTAGGAACAGGGATGCCAGTCCCCATTCGAGTCGGTCTGGAGAAGGATGGCACCAGTGGCATCGCGAGATGCGTCGGTGGCCACGGCGAAGGGTCTAGAGAGGTCGGGGAGACGAAGGATGGGTCGGGAGAGGAAGAGTTTCTTGAGTTCATCAAAGGAGGTTTGGCATTGGGGTGTCCAAAGCCACGCGGCGGTTTTCTTGGTTAGGTCGATGAGAGGGCGAGCGACATCAGAGTATGCTGGGATGAACCGCCGGTAGAAGTTTGCAAACCCGAGGAACGAACGCACGTCCTTCACTTTCTTTGGGACTGGCCAGGAAGCGATCCCGTCGAGCTTGACGGGGTCCATGGCGAGTTCGCCTGGTTTGACGATCATCCCGAGGTATTCCACCTCTGGTGTGGCGAATTTGCATTTGTTAAGCCGTAGATGGAGGTCTAGTTCCATCATTCGTTGAAGGACGCAGCGGGTTCGCTCTGTGTGAGACTCGTTGTCGGGGGAGAAAATAAGCAGGTCATCCATGTAGATGACGAGCCATCCTTCAGCGATCATGTCCTGGAACGAATCGTTCATAAACCGCTGAAAGGTGGATGGGGAGTTGTTCATGCCGAAGAACATGACCATAGGTTCGAAAAGGCCCTTGTGAGTGATAAAAGCACCTTTCCATTGGTGGCTGTCCTTGATACGCACGTTGTTGTATCCCCATCGAACGTCGAACTTGGTGAAGACGTTAGCTCCTTTGAGCTTATCGACGAGGTCGGAGACAAGGGGCAAGGGGTAGGCATTGCGGATGGTGTGTTCATTCAGGTACCTATAGTCCTGGCATGGGCGAAGTTTGCCATCCTTCTTCTTGACGAAGAAAAAGGGCGAGGCCTGTGGGGATTTAGAGGGACGAATTTTCCCAGAGCGAAGGTTCTCGTCTAGGAAGGCTTCGGTTGCCTTTTGTTCTTCGGGGGACAGAGGGTAGATTTTCCCGATCTTTGGGACGAAGGACTCATCAAGATTGATTTCGTGGTCATAGGGCCGGGATGGGGGGAGGGACTCGCAGTCCTTTTCCTCGAAGACTTTAGCGAAGTCTGAGTATTCTGGGGGCAAGGTAACCTCTTGGGTCTGTGTCCCAGCTTTCTCCGCAAGTTTGGTTGCCTCAGAGTAGCGGGCGATGGTGGCAGAAGGTAGGATGTATGGTCCCCCTCGGGTGACATGATTGATGGAATAGTGGCTCAAGGTCTGGTTTTGCCATTGTTTCTCGGACTGGATGTCCAGGTACGAGTGCAGGTGTCTGTGGGTTTCGGGGGTCATGTTGACACACCGAATCGAGGTTTCCCCAAAGCCTTGTAAAGGCGGGGCGCGGTAGTGGGAGTCGTGTCGCTTTTGGTCAGCGACATAGGCATGGTAGAGATCCGCGGATTGGTCGAGAACCTCGGGGACGGAGATAGTTTGCTTTTCCCAATCAATTGTTGGGTTAGCAAGGCGAAGCCAGGGAAGGCCAAGGATGACGTTTTCCTTGCCGCAGTTCATGAGGTAGAAGAGTACCTTTTGGGTAACTCCTTCTCCGATGGAGACGTAGAGCTCGGTGGAGAACAGAATATCTCCGTTAGAGTTCATAGATTGATCCACGTTGCGAACGCGGATGGGTTGTTCTAAGCGAGTGCGAGGGAGGCGATGTTTTCGGGCAAAGGCCCAGTCAAGGCAGGAAATTTCTGCTCCCGAGTCAACGAGAGCGGGCGAGTCGACGACTTTCATGGTGTGCGAGGGTACCACGAGCTGGATGGGGATACGCATAGCTCTATTTGACGTGGATACTAGTACAGGTGCACAGGAAACGAAACGTTTGGGAGGTACTTGCGTCGAAGAAGTCCTCCCTTTCAAAAATCCTTTATCCCCACAGCTTCCACGTGAAAGTCCTCATCGTCGTTTTCATCGATGAGACCTGGTACTTCTTCTTCTGCTTTGGCGACCTTTCGGTCGGCTTTGGGGCGTGGGGGAAGATCTTTGAAAGTGGGGCACTTGTTGGAGAAGTGACCCGATTTCCTGCATCGGAGGCAAAGTCCTTGTTTGAAGCAGCGTTCTCGCTCTTCAGGGGTGAGTTTGGGAATGCGGATGGCATCCACATCCATGGCATTGGGGTCTTTGTCACGAGGGGTCTGAGTGGGGCGAGGGACGAAGGTGGGGGTCGAGGAATGCTTGTGCTGGCGAGCGACAAGCTTAGCACATTTGTGCTGGTCGTCGAGACGAGAGGCGTTCTTGATCCAATCGTCAATGGTGGTGGGGACGGTGTCCATTAGGTACACCTTTTCCGAGAGCGAAGGGGGAATGCCCGTGGAGAAGTAGTGGCAGATGGTAGCTGCCTCGTTTAGTCCTGCCAAGCTGACTTGGTTGCGGAACTCGGAGATGTATTGGTTAAGGGACGGTTGAAACGTCCCGTCTCGTCGTTCGTTGACACGGTAGGTAGCCAACCAGGTCAGGGCGTTGGCGGCGGTGTTGGGGCTTTCAAAGTGAGCCTTGAATTCTTTGACGAAGTCGTCCCAGGATCCTAGGGTCATATTCGTTCCTCGCATGCTTTTGTCCGTAAAAGTGTCGGCCCATGTGAGGGCATTTCCGTCGTTCATAAACGACAAGGCGAAACCTATCTTCTTTTCATCCGTCGAATAGACGTCGACGTTGACAGCGAGGTAGCGGAGGACCGAGCGAAGCCAGGGCATGGCATCGCGTTGTTTGCCTGTGAAGGCCTTGGGCTGGGCGAGGCGAAGTTCGGTGGGTTTCGAAGACATCGGGGATGGGGGATTCGGGGTAAGTAGTGAAGGAGGTGTGGGGGTTCCGGAGCTAGGGCTCGGGGGTGTGGTGGATCTCCAAGAGGGAGAGGTTACAAGGGGCGATGGTGGTGGTGGGCAGGGGCACCGCTTCAAAGGTGACGGAGGGGCCGAAATGGCTGCGAGCTACAACAAGGGTAGTCACGTTCGAAGAGCTTGAGCCTTTTGTTACGACAGGCGTGGGTAGCGTCAGCCGTAGACTCGATGCGCAACCTAAAGCTGTGAGACGAGGACGAGGGGCGTAGGTCCCACACGCAATGTGCAGAGACTGGTCACTACTCCGCCTTGGCGAGTATGTAGCGATGTCGAAGACGAGGTCAGAGTATCCTCGAGCGAAGATGCTGCGAGGCCAAGTGGTTCAAAGGGAGAGCAGAGGGGAGCGAGAGGGTCAAAGACGCAATAGATTGCTATCTCGAGTAGGCTCAAGCTGGAGATACATCGCTTGTGCTACACCCTATTTATATGTAGAGAGTCCTGTGCACAGACCAAGCGGTGCTACAGCTCAAGAAGAGAGAAACCCGAATGCGGTAACTGGAGATAAGGGAAAATGAGTCATGCATGGCGTGAAACGAGTCAGAAGGCTATGCATGATAGAACTACATGGAACACCATGGAACGCATGAGTCAGAGATAAGAGATAAGGGAATCGCACAGCCGTGAATGCTGACAAAGGAAGAGGCTGTGCGCGTTTAAGTAATACAAGGTAAAAGAGAGTGAAGAAAGAAAAGAAAAGGGGCCGATCGTAACAGGTGCAGCACAACATTTTTCTTAAACAAGTACTTCACTAAGGATATATACTACACACTTTCTAATTTATAGCATGCTGCAAGTATGTCCTCTTGCTGTCCTTTCTCTGTCTCATCTCCTAGTTCTCTCCACAGCAGACAGTTCTGCCGATGATGCTGATGCCACCATGGTGTTGCAACTGCAATGATGCCAATGATGCCAATGACAGAGATCACTTCACAGTGAAATGACAGTGCTGCAGACAGTGGCAATGCATTGATGGGATGATGACCATGGGAATGGACTGATTGGGATAGATGCCAGAATGACAACAATGGCAAAACACTGTGGCACTGGACAGCATGGCACAACAACAACAGCTTGCCATCACCACCATGAATCACTGCGATGTATTGACTGATGCAACAGCATGCCATGATGCAATGATGATAGGAATGGAATGGGGGAAACAGGATGTGCAATGACCACAGCATGCCACAACATGATGATGACCACCACCATAGAATGGGAATGGGGATGGGAT
This sequence comes from Spongispora temasekensis, assembly GCA_038094675.1. Classification (NCBI taxonomy): domain Eukaryota; kingdom Fungi; phylum Basidiomycota; class Agaricomycetes; order Boletales; family Boletaceae; genus Spongispora; species Spongispora temasekensis. The sequence goes on from JBBPUL010000008.1 coordinate 30,854, forward strand.
GGGATGATGACAAAAATGGGAAAGATGGAGCTGGGACCACTGTGACTCATTGATGACAATGGAAACAGGATGGAAAAAGTCCCATCTGCATCCTCTCCCTCTCCCTCTTCCTCCCCTCTTCTGCACACACAGCACTGATGATGTGATGTGGCACTGTGAGGCGATACCTGCTGCAATGGCATACCATGACACAACAATGTGATGACAATGCTGCTGTGACAGCATGCCATGAAGAGACATTGATGGATGAGATGACCATAATCAACATGCTACTAGTATTTTTTGAATGGTTACTTGTATTTTTTACTATAATACTAGTTGAAATATTATGATATATCTTTATTGCTTAAAAGTCCTAAAGTCAGAAGTGTGTGAAAGTCAGTGTATGTGTGAAAGTGTTAAAGTAGGTGGCCAGTTGAAGTGTATGAAAGCATTAAAGTGTAGCCAGTAAAGTGTGTACAAAAATGTATACTAAAATGCCAAAAAAGTGTACTAGTAAAGTGCCATAGTAGTACTAATACCAAAAAAGTGTGGTGTGGTCTGTTGGCCCTGGAGAGCCTGTAGAGGCCAGTAGATCCTGTGTAGTCTGTAGAGATGGAGGAGTTATAGAGCTAAAGGATCTGGAAAGCCTGTAGGAGCCTGAAGTAGTCTATAAACATCAGCAAACTAATTCTGTCTCTCCAACTCTGTCTAACTCTGGACAGATAAAGTTAGTTTGCTGATGAAGTCTATGGAGTCTATAAATGAAAGGGTGGTTTGCAGATAAAGTGTTATATCCATCTCTGATGGATAGTAGGAGCTCTAAAGTGCCTTGGTTATATGTGCATCTATTCATTCTAGAGTTTTTTATCTTTATTTTAAACTTCTATACTTCTTGAGATTTTTGCTATGTTCTTCTGTTTCTTGTTTCTGTTTCTTATCTTTATATTTTGCACTTTTGGTCATTGCTTGTCATTTCATTGTTTATTATGTAACCTTGGCACCATTCACACTTGAAAAAGTACCATATGACTCTTTGACAATATATATAGACTCTTATCTTGACTTTTTTTTATGATCTCTAATTATTCATTATAATCTCTGTTCTGTTCCAATCTCCCTTAATAGTTATAAAAAGACTGTTATCTACATGTACTTTTCTCATTATTAATATCAATAAAATTTTCTTCTCTCTAACATCCTCTGATCTCTGATCCTCTGAAATATTAGACATAGGTTTGACAAGGGTATGACATACAAGTCTTCACAGATTCTGGGCAGAAATCTAGACTTGGTCTTTTTTGTAGACTCAATTTTTTTGCTTCATTTATAAATGTAACCACATGTCATCTGATAAGCTGGTTTTACAAATCATTGTCAATGAAATCTCTTGGCAATCTGGATCATCTTATTGATAATGTTATTTTATTAGACAAATTTGCACAAAATTACTTAGAGTACTTTAGAGCTGCTTGTGAAGCCAAACATATGAATATATCAGCTCAATATATCATCAACTCATTTCTCTTCTACTAATGGATGAAATAAAGCTTCCCTCAAAATATGTATCTGTTTCTTGTGAAAAAGTTAAGTTTCAATCTGAGGCTACTGCTTCAAAGTTTACAGTTATGGGTCTCCACTATTGAAAACTCACATATGTCATTAGACTAGCATATAACTGTAAAGAGATGTTTATAGAATCACTTCACACAAAACTGCTCAAGCTTTTTTGGAAGTCTGATACAGATAAGTCAATGGAACATGTAATCTCAGAGATGTATATAGCAGATGCAGTGCTTACAGAGAAGATAAGGATTTGCACTTCTTTTTGTATATTAAAATATACTCCTGGACACTATTGTTGCCTCATTATGTTGTGATCTGACTTGATACATCCAAGCAACTTTGAAAACACTGCTCTCTGGCCAGTGTATACAGTATATTTATCAGTAATCTTTTAAAGCATACACATGCAAAACCTACCTCAGTGTTAGAACTTTCCCTCTTTCACTCCTTCACAGTATTACATCTTATTTTATCTTGTAATTCTGTCCCCTTATGTAGTGACATCACTAGTAGCCAGACTTCTCTGAACTCTTATGTAAGTATCACGTTGTAGAGAGTGGTGCATCTCTATGTTTATATCTGGTGTTTTTCAGTGTCTGGATGTGTTGTCCATACCTTTACATTTTCCCCTTCTTCATACTGTACATTCCCATCCTTTTCTTTTGTTGACTGACACTTCGACCGGCCCACCAACTCATCAGCCTGGTCTTAGCACGACCAGTCCATACATTCGTTTCTCTGGTCTTAAGACCAGCCGGTCTCACTGGTCAATGTAATGACATACTGGTCAGTGTTCTTAGTGCCACGGCATACCTTTTCATAGTATTTTGTAACTTTTATTTCTGTTTCAGAGTCTAATCTCTTATGTACTAAGTCACAGAAATGCCCTGACTATAAAAAATGTATGTGTTATTTTTAATGACAGTTTTCTGCCCATTATGAGACTCACCAGCACCATCACCATCACTGCCACCATACCGCTACCACTCACTGTCACCATTCATGATGCCTGCAACATTTTTCTCTTTGCCTTTGCACTCCTCTTTTACTCCCTAATGATCAGCCTATCAGTCTATGCTCGGATCACTGTGCATTTACTCTGGACTCCCTCCAGACTACTAGTTAGGTCAACTGGACTTCTTTCTAACCTTCATCCCTTGCTCCAGAGTCCCTCAGGTGAACATATCGCCACCTACATCACATCCCCACAGTACAGGGAGCCTCTTCCAGACCATCCCACTGCTACCTTAAGTTTTACAATATGCCACATTCTAGACCATGATATCATAGCTATGTCATTCATATGTCATTGGTCCATGCATATATTGCAGTAGTATATATAGCAGGTAGATACATGGATGTATCCTTTTCCCTAGTCTCAATATTATAAAGCATTTGCTCTATTTGAGTATGTGAGGGATTAAGTCCTAACAAAATATCGACTACCAACCTCTTGCATACACCACGTGTCCATCCTCCTTATCCTCTGAGTCCACCTTCCCCTCGTCCTCTATCCCACTTCTTCACAGGTAATCTGTGTTGTCAATTCTCAACACATCTGATCCACAGGTTATAGTGGGGATATGACTGTTACTGTCATTGATTGCTGCTTAACAGCAGGGAGACAAGCACTCCTATATCAAATGTTTGTCTATATAGTGGTCTGCTATTGCTCTGATTTGCATTGCTAGGGAATAGAGTCTATTTGAGAAGATATGGATATGCCTAGCTGCTAAAAAAATAATGATCAATCCCTCAGCACATAGTGGGTCAGTGCAATAGTACTACCTGTGCAAAGTAGCAGAATTGCAATCTCTTCCATAAGATTTGCTGCCTCGGCAAGCTAAATTGTCAGCTATAGCCAGGTAGATAACTGGTCTCCCCCATCTTTGACTCCATCCTCCAATTACTGGGTGATACTCTCTGTTTAGATTACCTCCTTCATCCCTCCCCTCTCTCTGCTTTGCCCTCTTTATGGTAGTGGCCACAGTTCTAGAAGCTCTACTATTCAATTGAGCCACAATGTCTTACATCATGCCCTTCACTATGGTGACACTTCCCCCTACTCCTCTGGTCAAGACTCTATACCATGGCACCAGAATGTGTAGAACTACCTCCTCCAATACCATTCCACTTGTCCCCATATTGGTCAGGTGACATGGCTGAGCATAAGCCAAACCAAATCATACAAGGATATGACTTGGACAATAAAACTAGTTCAGGATCGACCAGCCCTCACATGAGTGACCCAGCACACATGCCTCTACCCCTGTTATGATACGTGTGGGTAGTGTCAGTCATAGACTCGATGCACAACCTAAAGCTGTGAGGTAAAGACAAGGAACATAGGTTTCAAGCACAATATGAGAAGACTAGTCACTACTCCACCTAGATGAGTATGTAGTGATGTTGAAGATGAGGGCAGAGTATCCTCAAGCAAAGATGCTGCAAGGCCAAGAGGTTCTTAGGGAGAGTGAGGAGAAGTAAGAGGGTCAAAGATGCAATAGATTGCTATCTCAAGTAGGCTCAAGCTAAAGTTACATGGCTTGTGCTACTCCCTATTTACATATAGATAAGAGTTCTGCACATAGACCAAGCAGTGTTGTAGCATGATAAGAGAGGGGACTAAAAGAGAAAACTGGAGATAAGGGATAGTGAGTCATATATAGCATGAAATGAGTCATAAAGCTGTGTATGATAGAAATATATAGAACATTATGGAATATATAAGTCAAAGATGAAAGATAAGAAAAACACACAGCTGTAACACTGACTAATTGAAGGGCTGTGCATGTTTAAGTAATACAAGGTGATAATAATTGAAGACAAAAGGAAAAAGTGAGGCAAATCATAACATTACCCCCTTAGTAGAGTCAAAACCCTAGTGAGACCTCTATAAGCCCCTGCAAGATCCTACAGGAGATCTGCACATATTACTTTCTCCAATGAAATTGAAGCAGAAATTGTCATCATCATTTAATGCAGGTGGAGATTGAGGTGGAGGGACTGGAAGTGTGCTCAGAGCACTGAGAGCAGGTGGAAGCATAGGAGGTGCAGGGCTAAAAGGATCACCAGGATTTATGAGAGCTGTGTGAAGAGGTGGATGAGGAAGAAGACCCTGGTGGAGAGTGATAGTTGCAGAAGGGGCATGTGGCTTGAGTGTGACCAGGAGAGCAACAGCAGCAGAAAGAGCATATATAGTAGGGGCAATGGACCCTGAGGTGTCCAAGTCAGTGGCAGACAAAGCAAGAGTCCCTGTAGCAGTTGTGGTCACTGGGGCAAGAAAGGTTGCATTGGAGGATGTGGTGTTGAACTGTGGCTTCCTGGATTTGGTTGAATTAGGCCTGAAGGACATCTATGGTTAGGGCCTCCATTGGGTCAAGAGGGGAAGATGAGGCACTGGGTGTGTCATTAGTTGTGGAAATAGAATCACAGATAATCTTGGAGGGTGACAGGAAGGATGACTGGGTGACATAAGTGATAATGGCGATGTTTGTAGAGATGATAACTGTGGCAGTTTTCTGGAGGTATCGGTCTATGTCTTGAATGAACTCCAGGTATCTGAGTTGGTGGGCCAGTGTATGGATGTGGCTCATTGCTCTGCCATGGATTGCCCAGATTGAAGCCCCAATCAAAGAGATTCCATGGTGGTCATTACTAATAAGGGAGGAGAAGAGGTGGAAAAGACACTCTAACTGGAGGTACAGCATAAAAAGAAGGAAGAACAGGGATGATGGATCTGTGAATGTAGAGATCCCAGAGAACATGTGGGGATCTGTAAGATATTCATGGAGCACACTGCACTTATTGTTGGTGGGATTGGAGGAACAGAGTATATGAGCATGTAGAGGAATATCTACTGAGATGATGGGGGTTGAGGGGTCAGCAGGCAGCTTAAGGATGGAGAGGGTATTTACAGTGCCAGGGCTAGAAGGTGCACCATCTGATTGCCACCACCAGAGCATCCTCAGAATGAGGAGGGTCAGCCAATGGCAAAGGAGAGGGATACAGTGATGGAGTAAGATGATCCTTCTCAGAAGGTACTAAAAAGGACAGGGACAATGGAGATGAGACAGAAGAGGAGAAGACATCTGACATAGTAAATGAAAAGCAAAGAGGGGAGGGAGTGAAGCAGATAAAGGATGTTGTAGGAAAAGGAAGCTTATCACTTTGAGGGAGGAAAGGCTTTTGGGTGGAGGTTTTTATACTCCTGAAGAGTGGACTTTGCATTTTTCAGGTTCTGTTTCAGGATCCATGAATCTTCTTCAGCTGTGTACTCTTTCTATCAGATCAGGAACATGCAGGAGTGGGTTGTTCCTCTGTGGCATAGAATCTTCTCAATCTCATACTCCTCTTCACCTTCTATAAGCTCCGGGGTGGGGCCAGGAAGTTTGGGCTGTGAATGCTGTTTTCATAATAGGGTGATAAGAGGAAAGCATCGAACACAGGGTATATCTTCTATGTCACCAGAAGTCAGAGTTTGTATGTCAAAGAGAATAAGACATTGGTGATAAGGAAGGGTCCTTCTCTTTTGGGTGTGAATTTGAGGTTTGTGATATGGTGGTTGAGGTTTTTTGCTTCTAACCACACTTTATCTCCTTTGGTGAAAGGGATAAAAGAGCAGTGTGTTTGAGATGCCATCACTTGGCATGCGAGTTCATGAGCTGCAAGTGCCTCATCCCTGGCTGCAGATAAGGCCTTGAGGCATTCTTCAAGGGCAGAGAGCAGAGTTTCTGCTAGGACAGTGGGGAGGACACAAGGTTCGAAGCCATACATGAGGTAGAACAGTGATTTGCCAGTAATGGAGTTAGGGCAGTGATTATGTGTGAATTCTGCATGGGTGATGTGGTCAGCCCATGTGGTTGGGTTATTTCCACAGAAGATCCAGAGATATGTTTCAACTTCCTGGTTGACTTGTTTGGTTTCTCCATTGGTCTGTGGGTGGTATGTGATGGACAGGGAGAGATTGTATTTCAGGAGTCTTCCAAGCTCTCGAGCGAAGGTGGAGGTAAATTGTAGGCTGTGATCCAAGATAATTTTGTTGTAGAGGCCCCAGTGGCAATAGACTTTGTGGAAAAAGAGGGTTGCTATGTATACCCTCAGTGGCGATTTGTTTCTTAGTAGGATGATAATTTACCCCCTTAGTAAGCCTGTGGTTGACCACAACCAGCAGGCTGTCAAAACCATTAGACAAGGAGAGGTCAGTGATAAGGTCACAAGAGACCTGTTGGTAGGGATAGGAGGCAAGAGATTTGATTGGGGAGAGTGGGGGAACTGTGGGATGAGTGTTTGCCTTATTCTATTGACAAAGGGCACAACTCTCAATATAGCAGTGAATCTGAGCAGTAAGGCTGGGCCACCAAAAATCATGTGCGACGAGCTGTCGAGTCTTTAAATAACTGAGGTGACCAGCCAAGGGGTAATCATGGGCTCAGGCAATGATAGTAAGATGATCAGATTCAGGGATATAAACACAGTCCTGATAACAAAGTAGGTTTTTCTTGAATTGCCAGTCAGAGAGGTGGTTATAGAGGTTTGGGGCAGTAATGGGGCCCTCTAAGTTATTGTGGAGGCAGGTGACCAGTTTGTCGCTGGTTGAGTTTTTCTGGATGGCAATGGCTAGAACAGAATCAATGATGTGGACAAAGAGTGTTGCAGGAAGGAGGGTGACTGCTTGATTATCTGATTCGGAGGAGAGGCAGTCTTGGCAGTGGGAGAGTGTCCAGGCCAGAGAGTAAGGAGCTAGGGATATGAGTCACCTTAAGGTCAAAGTCTGCAAGGTCGAGGAGCCAGCATGCCTGTTGGTGATTGAGATTCTGGGGCTGATGAAAGCACATCAGGTTTTTGTGGTTGGTAAAGACCTGGATAGGAAACTGGGAACCATGGAGGTAGTGACATCAGGACTTGAGGGCTCAGATGATAGCCAGAAGTTTTCAGTCAAAGATGTTATAATTTTGCTCTGCTGGGGAGAATGACTGTAATAAGTATGAGCAGGGATGCCAGTCTCCATTGGTGTTGGTCTGCAGGAAGATGGCTCTGGTTACATCAGTGGCCACCACAAAGGGGCAGGAAAGATCCAGGAGGTGGAGAATGGGGCATGAGAGGAAGAGCTTCTTAAGCTCATCAAAGGAGAGTTGGCACTGGAGGGTCCAGAGCCAGGCTGTGGTTTTCTTTGTTAAGTCGATGAGGGGGCAGGTGACATCAGAGTATGAGGGGATGAAATGCCAGTAGAAGTTAGCAAACCCCAGGAAGGATCATATGTCTTTTACTTTCTTTGAGACTGGTCAGGAGATAATGCCATCAAGCTTGATGGGGTCCATAGCAAGTCTATCAGGTCTGACTATCATTCCAAGGTACTCGACCTCAGAGGTGGTGAATTTGCATTTGCTAAGACATAGATGGAAATCAAGCTCCATCATTTATTAGAGGATACAATAAATGCATTCCATGTGGAATTCATTGTCAGGGGAAAAGATAAGGAGGTTGTCCATGTAGATGACAAGCCATCCTTTGGTGATTATATAAGTTATTTGTGAACCATTGGAAGGTGGAGGGGGAGTTGTTCATGCCAAAGAACATGATCATGGGTTTGAAGAGGCCTTTGTGGGTGATAAAGGTACCCTTCCATTGGTGGCCATCTTTGATGCATATGTTGTTGTATCTCCAGCGAATGTCGAACTTGGTGAAAACCTTTGCTCTTTTGAGTTTGTCGATGAGGTTGGGAATGAGGGGAATGGGGTAGGCATCATGGATGGTGTGTTCATTCAGGTATCTATAGTCCTGACATGGGTGAAGTTTGCCATCCTTCTTTTTGACAAAAAAAAGGGGGGAGGCTTGTGAGGATTTAGAGGGATGGATTTTTCCAGAGCAGAGGTTCTCATTAGGAAAGGCCTTGGTTGCTTTCTGTTTCTCAGGAGATAAAGGGTAGATTTTCCCAATTTTTGAAACAAAGGATTCATCGATATTGATCTCATGATTATAAGGGCAAGATGAGAGAAGAGTTTCACAGTCTTTTTCCTTGAAGACTTTGGTGAAGTTAGAGTACTCTGGGGGTAGAGTGACATCCTGAGTCTGTGCTCCCACTTTCTCCACAAGTTTGGTGGCTTTGGAGTAACAGGCAATGGTTGCTGAGAGTAAGATGTATGGCCCTCCTTGGGTGATGCAGTTAATGGAATAATGGCTGAGGGTTTGGTGTTGTCATTATTTTTTGGATTGAATGTCCAAGTACACATGCAAGTGTCTGTGGGTTTCAGGTGTTGTGTTAACACACCGAATTGAAGTTTCCCTGAAACCTTGAAGTGGAGGGGCATGGTAGTGAGAGTCATGTTGCTTTTGATCAGCAACATAGGGATGATATAGGTCTGTGGATTAATTGCTTTTCCCAGTCAATAGTGGGGTTAGCAAGGCAGAGCCAGAGAAGGCCAAGGATGATGTTTTTCTTACCACAGTTCATGAGGTAGAAAAGAACCTTTTGGGTAACTCCTTCTCTGACAGAGACATAAAGTTCAATGAAGAATAGAATATCTCCATTAGAGTTTGTAGACTGATCTATGTTTCGAATGTGGATTGATTGGTCAAGGTGAGTGCAAGGTAGTTTGTGTTTCTGGGCAAAAGCCTAGTCAAGGCAAGAGATCTCTGCTCCTGAGTCAACGAGAGCAGGAGAGTCGATGACTTTCATGGTGTGCAATAGTACCACAAGCTGTATGGGGATACACATAGCTCTATTTGATGTGGATACTAGTACAGGTGCACAAGAAATGGAATGTTGGGGAGGTACTTGCATTGATAAAGTCCTCCCTTTCAAAAATCCTTAACCCTTACAGCTTCTACATGGACTTCATCATTATCATCTTCATCCATCAGGCTAGACATTTCTTCTTCAGCTTTTGTGACCTTTTAGTCAGCCTTGGGGCATGAGGGGAAATCTTTGAAGGTCAGGCATTTGTTTGAGAAGTGACTCAGTTTGTAGCAGTGGAGGCAGAGTCCTTGTTTGAAGCAATGTTCATGCTCTTTAGGGATGAGCTTTGGGATCCAGATGGCATCAACATCCATGGCATTTGGGTTCTTGTCACAAGTGGTCTGAGTGGGGCAAGGGACAAAGGTGGGGGCTGAGGTGGACTTGTGCTGGTGGGTAACAAATTTAGCACATTTGTGTAACTTAGTGTTTTAAAGTCTGGTCTAGTCCAGTTTTTTGCCCTAAAAAGGCAACACCGAGACTGTAACTGGTCTGCCTAAATTCACCTCAGTGCTAAAACCTAACTGAACCATTTGTAGTTAGTCTTTGTTAGTCATGGTCTTTGGTTACACATGGTCTTAACCAGTCTTGTAGTTCACATGTGTAAGGCATGCAGCTCAAGTTATAAACTATAGAATGACATGAAAACTTTCTTCTTTGCCCCTCCTTTGAATCCTTTCTGATCCCCGATCTCGACAACAATGCCCACTGAAGGTAGAAAGTCCACCCACTCATGAGTTCAGACCCAGAAAGCTTGCAACTCTGCTAGTAACACTACCAGGCCTCACCCTCCAAAGTCCAAGTCCAGCCGGAAACAAAAAGGGAAGAAACATGCACCCACTGAGAGCTCATCATTTTCAAGTCCTAGTAGCAATGAGCAAAATCCATGTGGTTATAAAAAATGGTGCATGGAGAAAAGGTGATGTTGGATGAGTAAAACTTCATTCAAAGAGGTTGTGGATATGGCTCAGAAGGATCTCAGTGATGTCAAAATCAAAGGAACTCACATTGAGGATGCCAAGGATGCTGGAGACAACTTAAAGGATTCGTCCAGTTGGCAGAGGCCCAGGGTGGCAAATGATGGTAACACAGATGATATGGTGCACTAAAAGCATCTCAATTAGTCTTAATACTGATGTAGCATACAGGATAATGTGCAGGACAAGCACCACAGTGAACCACAGGCCACCCGCAATATCAAAAAGCAAAACATGAAAGATTTACTCACCATGTTCTCAGATTGAGTGATGGTGTGATTTGTTAGGACAGATGGTCAAAAGGAGCTTAAGGCAGGGCGATGGTGTTTGGTCTGCAAGTGAGTGCTAAGTTGTCAATATATATGTGGTGAGGACTTACCAGAAACTGGGATACCTAAGGGAGGACAAGGACCTTATTGACAAGTTTGGTAAATGAAAGGCATTTCATATCAGATCAAATTCATCTTGTCAGGTATACATATGCTCTCACTATGAGCTGTATGAGCAATGATGCAGTAAACAGAACATATCTGAGAATCACCATGCCATCCTGCTTGATATCTTGAAGAAGCATGCTAGCAAGTGAAACAAGCAAGGTGGTGAGCAGCCCACTGGACACCATGTTTCCTCATGTCTCTGGTGCACATCCATTCTCAAGGGAAGAAGTTCTGAAATGTGTCACTCAGTTTATTGTATGTGATGACCAGGTATCTATCTCCTGTACTATCTTCTGCTATCTTGAATGGTAATCATTGAAATATATTATCAGTCACTCACAGTTGCTGACAAGGCATCTTTTCGAAACTGCCTGGTAGCAATGTGGCCAAATGCTACCAAGGCAGATATTCTATCCAGCCATAACATCAGCAATTACATTCACAATGAATTCGTCGACTTCATCAAGAAGCTCAAGGTGGAAATATAAGTTAGTGACATTTTTTCTTAATTTTCTCAACTGATTAATAGCATTCATGTGTTCAAACAGTTGCCATCCACCAGTTGGGTCTCTACCACCATGGACCTCTGGTCTGTCAAGCAAACAAAGGCAGCATTCTTGGGAATCATGGCACACTAGATCCAGGTTGACAGTGACTCAAAAAAGTGGATGCTATGCTTGCAAGTCATCACTTTTTGGGCATTTTCAGGTGTCCACAGCAGGGACAATATAGCTTGCTACTTTATTGGCCTTTCAGAGAGGGCTGATATCATTTCTTTAGCATCTACTAAGCTTCTATGTCTTACAGCTGACAACGCTACCTCAAATGACAAAGCTTCCAACATAACTGAGTGCCTCTTGCACCATCGCAACATTTTCTCACTCAATTTGGATTCACACCACCTTCCCTGTCTTACCCACATCATCAATCTTGCCATCACCTCAGTTCTCGCTGCCATTATGAAGATCTCTAATTTTGACACTGTGACACTATTTGGGAGTTCGATCCCACCCTCCCAGAGAACTGCATGGATGACTCACTCAACATTGTCACCACCATCCATACTCTCACCATTAAGATACAATGTTTAGGACAATACATTGAATACTTTGAAACACTACAAATGAAGTGTGGTATTGGCACTTCACTCTGTTATCAATTCCATTGCACAGCAATGTGTAGTGGAGTACAGCCAACAGAATGCTCAATCGAGCTCATGAACTGTGTCAGGTATGCCAACTAATAGTTACAAATTCAAAGCACTTATTTTCGTTTAGCCTATCAACATGTTTATCAACTCACTGGATGAACTTTATGGCCCCATCACAACAGTTCAGCATGATGGACGAAACAAACATATCTCTTGGACAAATTTTGCTTTGACAATGAGGGACTGGGAATGTGTTAACACCACATATTCTTTGATTTCTGTGAGTGCATAGACCAAGCCATTATATAAACTAACTACCTGTGATCAGGATGCAACAACACCCAACAACTTTTCTCAGACAAGGACCATGCCACTCTTTTATGTGCCATCTCAGAGATTGAAGAGCTCTTGATAGCTTTGGAGAGGAAACAAGACCTCCCCAGGCATGTAGCTTACAAGAATGCACTCCGAGATGGAATCAACAAGATCATGAAGTACTATAATCAGTTTGATGACAAGCCAGTGTACATTCTCATCCTTGGTCAGTTCTTATTCATACTACCTTCAATTTGCTCACTCATTTATATAATAGTTCTCCATTCATACTATAAGCTTGACTACATCAAGATGGCGTGAGGTGGAGCCAAAGAACAAGCCAGCAAGATCAAGGCCAGAAACCACCACACCATAATGAAGCTCTCAAAGTCATCAAGTTGACCATGCAAGAGTACTGGCAAGAAGCAGATAATGCTCATGCTGTGCAGGAGGTGACTATGGATGCACAAGACCCACCATCTCGCAATGATACACTAGAGTCCAAGTATGACCACCATTATCATACCCTCATTGAGAAGGCCAGGCATGGTGTGGCATTGGGATAGGCAGCTGAACTGCAGCACTATCTCACCGATCTACCTCAGAATGCTACAAAGAATATGGACATCATCAACTGGTGGTCAAAGCATGCAACTGTATACTCCACCCTTGCATAGATTGCTCAAGATGTCCATGCCATCCCAGCATCATTAGTCCCCTGTGAACACTTGTTCTCAGCTGGGGCAGAAATTGCTACTAACCATTGATCATGCTTAGGGGCTGAAAAATTTGAACAGCTTTAAATTCTCAAGCATGCATGGCAAGATTCAATTATTGATAATGCACACCTCAATTCAAAGAAGGTGATGGACATTTACCTACAGGAGTATCAAGTGATATACAAGAGTGACGAGAAGTTTAATCAGGTGGATCTCACTGGCAGCAACCTTAATGAGTAGTTCTTTTTCTTATTTATCAGTTGTTGCTGAGACTAAGACTGAAACCAAAAAAGACCACAAAAAGTGGTCTTTGATGGTCCAGTCTTATTTGGTTAAAGTCCAGTCAGGTCCTGGTCTTTTGCCAGTCTTAAGACCAAACTTTAAAACACTATTTGTGTTGATCATCGAGATGAGAGAGGCATTCTTGATCCAGTCATCTATGGTTGAGGAGACAGTATCCATAAGGTATACCTTCTCAGAGAGCAAAGGGGGAATCCCAGTAGAAAAATATTGGTAGATGGTAGCTGCCTTGGTAAGCCTGGCAAGGCTAACCTGGTTGTGGAACTCAGAAATATATTGATCGAGTAGTGGTTGGAATGTTCCATTGTATTGTTCATTGATATGATAGGTGGCAAGCCAGGTTAGGGCATTGGCAGTAGTGTTGGGGCTCTCGAAGTGAGCTTTGAACTTTTTGATGAACTCATCCAAAGACCCTAGGGTCATGTTGGTCCCTTGCATGCTTTCTTCCATAAAAGTATCAGCCCAGGTAAGGATGCTTCCATCATTCATGAAAGACAGGGTGAACCCAATTTTCTTTCCATCAGTGGAGTAAATGTTGACATTGATGGCAAGGTACCTCTGCACTGAACAGAGCCAGGGCATGGTGTTGCATTGTTTGCCTGAGAAGGCCTTAGGTTGGGCGAGGCAGAGTTTGGTAGGCTTTGAAGATATTATGGACATAGAGGGGTTGGGACTGAGTGGTGATGGAGATGTAGTGCTTTCAGAGCTAGGGCTAGGGGGTATTATGGATCTCCAAGAGGAGGAGGTTGCAATAGGCAGTGGAGGTGGGCAGGGATGCCTCTTCAAAGGTGACAGAGGTGCTGAAATGGTTGTGAGCTATAGTGAGGGTAGTTATGTTTCGAAGAGCTTGAGCCTTTTGTTATGATGGGTGTGGGTAGCATCAGTTGTATACTTGATGCACAACCTAAAGCTGCAAGGTAAAGATAAGAAGCATAGGTCCCAAGCATAATGTGAGGAGACTAGTCACTACTCTGCCTAGGCAAGTATGTAGTGATGTCAAAGATGAGGGCAGAGTATCCTCGAGTGAAGACACTATGAGGCCAAGAGGTTCTTAGGGAGAGTGAGGAGGAGTGTGTTATAATCAGCCCTTTTTTCTTTTTGTTCTTACTTCTCTTTTGCCTTGTATTACTTAAAACACCCTTCGCTCTCCCTTCAAACTACTTGGCCTTACAGCATCTTTGCTCAAGGACACTCTGCCTTCATCTTCAACATCACTACATACTCACCTAGGTGGAGTAGTGACTAGTCTCTGTGCATAGTACTCAGGACCTACATTCTTTGACTTCATCTCACAGCTCTAGGTTGCGCATCGAGTCTGTGACTAGGCTAGAGCACGGGTAACCTGTGGGTGTCCAAGCACCAACCCAAAGCCAGACCCGCTGCTAACCCATACCCTCACAAAGGGTCCGGGTTTGTGCATGGGTCAGATTAAAATTACACATGGAGAACCCATTGAGGGTTTACCTGTGGGTTTATTGTATATATGCAACAGACATTAGCTATAATTTGATTATGTCCCAACCACTCTCGAGTCCATGGCTATCATGTTTCCCAACCTCCAGCAGTTCCGTAACCTTCTTCACATTGTCATTCTGCACCAAATTGAGTTTGCTCCATATACCAAGGCAGACAAGCATGCAAGTTGATTGGATGGATAGGTGTGATCGGACATGTGAAAGGAGGAGTTGACCACAGCTGAACAACTGCTTGACATCAACAGAGGTAGCTACACATTACAATGGTCATCAGTAAAATATAAAATAAAAGTAAAAAAGAAATACTTGCCCAGAATGGTCAAGTAGTTGAGTGCCATATGTGAGAGGGATGGATAGATGTGTTGGCACTCATGCCACCATGTGATTGTGTTGGTAACATACTCCATGTCAGTGCTAAGATAACGGTCATGTTCAGAGCCAAGATCACTCAGCTTGGGAGGTGCAAGGGCTGTGTTGTAACCTTATTCAAACTTGCCATATTTTTCTGATCTCAACGGTGTGGCACACCGCATTACGTAATATGACATCACTGGTCTAGACTGATCACGTGATATGACATCATCAATGATGTCAGAGGTCTGGACCCTCTTATCTCTTATCTATGACATCATTAGTCTGGACCGCCTCATGGTAGACACATGTAGCTTACTAATACCTCATGTATTTAATGTAGTAGACAATATATAAACCAGGCCAAGAGTCGAGCTGTCCTCAGCTTCGACCTCTTGTGTCTTTGTGACCTAAGTCGCAGTCCCCCATCCTTAGCTCTTTTCTTCTTGTGGTTAGTAGAGGCCGACGGTCGTGTCCTGGATAGGTCACTTTATTAGGTCGAAGCTGCCCCTTACATCCGCCTCTGTTATTGCTCGCACCAGTTACACATGCGCCCCGCTTGTCGTTTTTTACTCGCTGTCAGAAAGCCGATCCACAGGCGTAAAGTGGTCTATCGTTCTATTAGGGAACGCGGTTGCCCCGTGATAGCTTGGAGACAACAACTCCAAAATCAAACTGTTTGAGCTGCGTTCATCTGACGCAATAGTTGGTTCACTTTGACGAGGCTAAGACTCCATTCGAGGAGACATGCTCGTTCACCAACAAATAAAGATCAATCCCTGTAGCACATAGTGGGTCAGTGCAGCTGTTCTGGGCAGTACAATCCAGCGGAATAGTAGACTCTTCCATAAGATCTACAGTCTCGGCATACTAAAACATCAGCCGTAGCCAGGCAGTTCCCCGGTTCCTCCCCATCGACTCTCCAGTCCTGAGCCGGTGTACAAGACTCGTCCTCGTGAGACGAAACCCTCGTGGAGCCCTCTTCGTGGTAGTGGCAAGCGAGTAGTTCTTTTTTTTATGTGCACAATCGGTTACGAATATCTTGCCGTTCGAAAAACCGCTCCTAGACCTGATTGGGACTGGACCGGCAACACTAGTTTCCAACTCGAAGCCGCAAACGTTCCCCCCCACCTCCTTCAACTGTTTTTTCATGCTCGTCGCGCCACGCCCCCCTCTTCCAACCCCTATGCCGCTACCGCCACCTTTATAATAAACGAAGATGTCCAACTCCACCATCAGTCAGAAGATTGACGATCTAGCCGATCAATTGTTGGGTTTACAACTCAACGTAACAACAAGGGCAAAGAGAACGATCGGAGACCCCGGCCTATGGGACGGGAACAAGACGACCTTCCGCTTATGGTGGGCCAAAATGAAGTTGTATCTGAAAGTCAAGAACCTTGACAAGTGTGAGGAGACATACGCGGTAGTAACCCGCTTGATAGGCAATGCCGCCCCCTTCACTATCAAAACACTCAAAGAATTCGGGGATAAGGATGTAGACGAATGGCCAGCAGTGGCCGACGTCAAAAAAGAATTAACTACCTACTTCGTAATAGGCACGCTTCACCATGAGGCCTATAAAAAATTATTAAATCTCAAGCAAACTGGCGACTTCACCCTCTTCATGCGGGATTTTTCGGCGTTGTTCTCAGACACCAAATGTAGCAATGAGGAAGCAGTGCACCTGTTAAAAAGAGCGGTGCAATACAAAATCCATATCGAACACAAGCTGCACAGAAAAGCGCTCGATGACGACGACTACACAGGATTGGTGGAGGCTTACACAGCCATCAATCAAAAGTTCGACAGGATTGCCCTGGCCAGGCCCAGTATCGGCCCATCTGCTCCTCGTGCCCCCAGCGCTTGTCCTTTCGGCGCTCATCCCCTTCTGTGTCCCCCTGTGCTGGGACAAAGGTTTACTCCAACCGGTATCCAACCCGGACAAGGTGCTCCTATGGAGATAGATCATCAGACCCCCCGCACACCATCCACCCCTGACAATCGAACTTGTTTTGGTTGTCAACGAAAAGGCCACATTTGGGCAATGTGTCCTACAAATCCTTCCCGTCGCCCCCGTAATCGCGCATTGTACGAGGCAAGAGAGGCAGTCTCCTCTCTTCTCCCACAAGCCCCAGGGTACACTGCATCCTGGCATTCCCAACAGCAGCAAGTCTCTGCTCCGCCCCCTCCCCCGCAAGCACTGCAACCAGCGGCTACAGCCCACCATCAGGCTTGGATGACGGAAGAAGCCAAAGCATACTGGCGAGATAGGCTCGCAGTCGAAGCATGCGCTAAGGCGGGTTTTTCAGGCCGACTTCAGATATGAGGGTGTCTGAGGTCTCGGACCATGTTTCTTTTAGTACCGTTCCTACTTACAAAAATTCTGTAAATACAAAAAATAGTGTTTCGGACTATGTACCTGTTTCGGATGTGTTTGATTCTTATTACGATGAGCCTGAATGGGAAGAAATAGCCCCTGTAATTAATTCTGTCAATTTGTCTTCTTCTTTTAATTATGAAGTGTTTGATATGTGAGAACTCGCCAAGATGGCTCAGAACGAAAACTATGAGCCTGTCTCATTCTCATCACATGAACTGTCATCTCGATATGGTAGCCCATCGGACGAATATTCCGCCGCGAAGTCTCAATTGAGCTCGGCCCCGGAAGAAAAACATTGGGTACTTAATTTTGCACAAATAAATATGTTAAATTATGAAACCCCTCAGCACATCAGAATGATGCCGTATAAGACACGGCACTTACAAGAGAACGCTCTAGAAGTGGAGCTTAAACTATGAAGGAACGACCAATCTTCGGTGTGGGTGTCCGCATTAGTTGACAGTGGCGCCACTCATTGTTTTGTCGACCAAGGTTTCATCACGGCCAATGCCATCACTTGCGAAGAATTGGCTAGACCAATAGAAGTTAGGAATGCAGATGGATCTGCAAACGTGGGAAGAGGAATTACCCATGTTTGTCAGGTACACACTGAAATGATAGATGGCAACAGGATTGCCTATTCTTTTCCGTTGACTCTTTACATATCCAATCTAGCTACAAATGCAGTTTTCCTAGGATACGAATTTCTTAGTCAGTATAATTCCTCTATCGATTGGAGAAATCACACTATGACTTTTGATCATTACGATGGTGTGAACATAAATGAAATCTCTCTAGAAGAACAAAAACAAATAAAAACAGAAGTTCCCAGCGAATTTCATGATTTCTTAGACGTGTTCTCAGAACAGGAATCCACACGTATGCTGCTTCGAAAGACATGGGACCATGCAATCGACTTGCAACCTGACTTTGTACCTAAGAAGGGTCGTGTGATTCCTATGTTGCAAACCAATTTATTGGAGATTCGAAAATTCCTTAATGGTGAACTTGCAAAAGGATATATTAGACCTTCTAAGTCACCCCAGATGGCACCAGTATTTTTCATACCTAAAAAAGATGGAAAAAAGAGATTGGTGATGGATTACCGGTACCTTAACGAAGGAACGGTCACAAATGCATATCCATTGCCTCGCATTGATCAACTGGTTGATAGGCTTCATGGTGCTGACATGTTTACCACACTGGATCTTCGTTGGGGGTATACCAATGTTCGCATGAAAGAAGGTGATGAATGGAAAGGTGCTTTCGTTACTCCTTTTGGGTCTTTCGAACCCCTGGTCATGTACTTTGGATACAAGAATGCGCCTGCTACGTTCCAGGCTATGATGGATGATTTATTTCATGATCGCTTTGATGACACAGGTGCTTATCTGGATGATCTCATCATGTTTACCACCGGTCTTTCTCATGCAGAGCACACGCAACGAGTTCGCGAAGTCTTACAGGTCTTATGGGATAATGACCTTTATTGTAAACCATCGAAATGTTTCTTTTTTAAATCGACTGTTGACTATCTGGGTATGGTCATATCTAAAGACGGGGTAGATATGCAAAAAAATAAAACAAAAGCAATCGCGGAATGGCCCCAACCGCAATCTGTAAAGCAAGTCCAATCATTCTTAGGACTCTGCAACTATTATCGACGCTTCATAGAAAATTTTGCACATACAGCCAAACCCTTGATGGAGTTAACGAAAAAAGATGTACCATGGTCCTGGGGACCAGCACAAGAAGACGCTTATTTAACACTAAAAGAAAAATTCACAAAAGCCCCACTACTTGCATACCCAGACAGTACAAAAGAGTTAAGGGTAGAAACCGATGCTTCAGACATCGCTATAGGAGCAGTGCTCTCAGTTCATTGTGAAGATGGTCTTTGGAGACCCTGTGCATTTATTTCACATTCATTCGATGCTGCAGAAAGAAATTACCCTATTTATGACAAGGAAATGGCCGCTATCATTCGTGCACTTAAAGAATGGCGCCACTATCTTATTGGTAGTCCACGGTTTGAGATCTGGACAGATCATAAAAACCTAGAATATTGGAAAAAACCACAAACCCTATCACCACGCCAAGCTCGATGGCACGCTACGTTGCAAGAATTCAACTATGTCCTTATCTATAAACCTGGGTCAACCAACGCTAGAGCCGACACTTTGTCCAGGAGACCAGACCACGGTGATGCTGTACAAAACCTAAACGAAAATATCATGGTATTACCACCGCAGGTCATCATCAATGATGTACATCTCGAATCGCCTTTCCTGGAGAAACTACAGAAAATGTCAAAAAACTTAAAAATACCATCATCTGTTACTTGCTGGTTCGATGAAAATCAATCTGTATTTATCAATGACTCGAACCGTGTCTTTGTACCTCCTGGTCTGAGGGTAGAATTACTCACACTGTGTCATGATTCACCAATCACTGGACATGCAGGACAACAGCGCACTCTATCAATGATCTCTCAGCATTTCTTCTGGCCTGAGATGAAAAAAGAAATTAATGAGTACGTTGATCATTGTCAAATCTGCGCCCAGTCAAAATCTTCGTCTTGCCCTCCGGCAGGAAAACTTGCACCGTTACCTATCCCTAAACACCCCTGGGAGGATATCTCAGTTGATTTTATATCTGGATTCCCCGCAGTCAAAGACATAGATGCCATTTGTGTAGTCATGGATCGATTCTCTAAGGAAGTGGTGTTTACGCCATGTTCCAAATCTATCAACTCCAAAGAGCTGGCTATACTATTCAGAGATCATGTTTGGTGTAAACATGGACTGCCCAAGACAGTTGTTTCAGATCGCGGCCCACAGTTCTCTTCGGCATTCACAACAGAGTTGTGTAAACTGCTTAAGATCGAGCAAAAACTCTCTACTGCATATCATCCGCAAACAGACAGACAAACGGAAAGAGTAAATTGCGACCTAGCGCAGTACCTTCACTGTTACGTATCCAAGAATCAGGAATCTTGGCCGGAATACGTTAAAATGGCCGAATTTGCCTACAACAACACTGTTACTTCAGCTATGGGTAGTATTCCCTTCACTGTCACTAGAAACTACATGCCGCGCATGGGCTTCGAAGTGAAAAATGATACTTCCTTTGTGGGACGATTCCAAACAGAGCTAGGAAAAGCACATGCAGAAGTAGAAAATGCTCTTCGCGTCAATGCAGAAAAAATGAAAGTGCAGGCCGAGAAAAAGAGATCGGCTGCACCGGAATATAGCACAGGAGATTCCATCTGGTTGTCTACGGAACATTTACAGCTTCCTTACGCTTCCGCGAAGTTAACCCAAAAATGGATTGGACCATTCGAAGTGTTGAAAACTTTGCCCAACACTGTTACTCTCAAACTGCCAGCCAGAATTAAAATACATCCCACTGTCAACGTATCTCGAGTTAAGCCATTTAAAGATCAATTACCCGGTCAACCAGTCAGCAAGCCTGATGTGGTACATATTTCAGAAGATGGCTCTGAGGAATTTGAAGTGGAAACCATACTCGATTCGCACTCCACTCAACGTGGTCTTTCATATTTGGTAAAATGGAAGGGATACGACGTCAGTGACGCCACTTGGCAGCCAGCTGCCGATCTTGCCAACGCTCCTCTGGCAATAAAAGAGTTTCATCGAAAAAATCCGGCTGTGCCCAGAAAAGTGCAAGGAGTTACTCTTCAAGAATTCACATCTTTATTTTATGACTCTGGTTGATCTGGAATTTCAACCTAAAGACGGGGTAGTGTTGTAACCTTATTCAAACTCGCCATATTTTTCTGATCTCAACGGTGTTACACCGCATTACGTAATATGACATCACTGGTCTAGACTGATCACATGATATGACATCATCAATGACGTCAGAGGTCTGGACCCTCTTATCTCTTATCTATGACATCATTAGTCTGGACCGCCTCATGGTAGACACATGTAGCTTACTAATGCCTCATGTATTTAATGTAGTAGACAATATATAAACTAGGCCAAGAGTCGAGCTGTCCTCAGCTTCGACCTCTTGTGTCTTTGTGACCTAAGTCACGGTCCCCCATCCTTAGCTCTTTTCTTCTTGTGGTTAGTAGAGGCCGACGGTCGTGTCCTGGATAGGTCACTTCAGGCTGCAAGGTTGTCAAACATGTTCACTCTCTTGTTTGCACAGTGCTCGCTAGAGTTATTGTTGATGTCTTCTGGATTATCCAAGTCTGAGTCAGCGATCTCGAGGGCTGTGTAAGAGCATTCGAACTCGTTTCACACAAGGTTTTCAGCTGTTGAGATCCATTCGGCCTTCCAGTTCATTTTTTTGAAGTAGGTGATCTTGTGGCGAGGATGAAGGACTGTTCAAGCATGAATAATAGATTGTAAAACAATGGAGATTACTTACTCATTGTGATCTGGTAGACTTCAGAACTGTCAGTTAGGAAGTAGTAGCAGTTGAGTGTCTTCCTTACCAGTGAAACAGCACCATGAACGGATGGTAAGTACTTGCAGTCATGAGAGAATTTGCAGAGCTCTTGATCGATATGATCCATGGCAGGTATGATAGTGGCAAGGTTAGGCATCACTCATGAGAAGAAAAGGGTCACATCTTTGAGGACCTATTGGTAATGTAGGTGATTATGTGAGCAGTAAGAACATGAGGTAAGAACATGAGGAGAATGCCATGTGAGTACTCACCCTCAACACTTCATGCAGTTATTCAATCACCATCCATTCCTCATCAGATAACTTGAACTTTCTTAGCCCAAGCTCCCATTTCTGGGTGATTCCATCAACTGCCTCTTGATGTTGCAAGGCATAATCCAACATATTGAATGTCAAATTCCACTGAGTCACCACATCCTGCAGAAGATATGTCAACTTCAACTTCAACATTTCAAAGATCTCATGCCAGGCAGGGAGGAGGATGGTGGTCAAGCGGATGATTTTGTAGCCCAGTTTGTGTGTCTAGGGGAGTCTCAGACTCAAATGTGAGTTTTTTTAATGATACTCACACCTTGAACAGTGCTGCTTTTACAGGGTATGTTGTTCTCTTTAGCTCCTTGTGCTCACTCATCATCAGTTCCCTGGACTCGTCAACCCACCCCTCATCATTATCATTGATCAAGTCCTCAGCTTTATCATCATCAAGTTCATCCTCATCATCCATGCCAGCATTGCTATCAGGCTCTTCCAAGTCCTCCAAAGAGGACTCTTCCTGCTTACTACTGATGTCTGTTCTGTTTAAATCCTTGGTCGTGGTGTCAAACTGACGAAGTAGCAACTTTGCTACTAGATTTATGACGTGCAAAAAGCAATGCGTTTGGCTTGCATGACCCACAAACATCAGCACCAAGTCACTGAGCATATCCACCATCACATCATTGTTTGAGGTGTTATCACAGGTCACAGAGAGTATCTAGTAGACAAGTGGTCAGTATTAGATGAACATTGTTGATATGAACACTGACCTTATCTGCTAATCTGAGCTCGTTTAGCACATTTGCAAACACCTTTGCCAGCTCATAACCAGTATGTGACTACTTATCATTTAATCATTCTTATTGTGGACTTAGATAGACTCAGACTCACTGTGGCAACCTTGACAATGTCCAACGGCATTGACAGAGGTTTTTCTTTGTGCTCCAACTTGAAGTGTGCACAGAAAGCCACAAATGCATGGTGGTTAGGTGACAACCATGCATCGGTTGTGAAGTTTAGCTTGCTGCTATAAGTCTATAATTGGTATTCAATCTTACATCTTGTCACATATCAAAGCATCACTAACCTTCAACATTCTAGCTATCCTTTCTTGTGTGTGGGCAAATACAAGTCGAACATCTCGGGCGACAGTCCATCTGGATGGTAAGTAATAATGAGGGTGACCTGTTTTCATTAGTACTTGATAATATTCATCTTTAACTGTCGAAAATGGTTGGAGATTCTCAGATACCCAGCAGATGATCAGCACTATAGAAAATCAATGCTATGGATCAAGATTCAAAGGGTGTGTCACCACACCGAGTTTCTACTGGAGTATGTGCCCGATATGAGTAGACAACCTTATTGGTTTGTTCAAACACTGATTTGATTGTTCCATTCTTTAGGTTTCCATTTCAGAGTGCCTCATGCACTTTGGTGCTATCTTTCAGTGCCTCATCTGCAGTACTCATGATCTCAGTACCCCAACAGCTCTTAGCATGCTTTCGCAGGTTCCTCGTGGACCTTGCGTTCTTTGTGTCCAAGTACTGGCAGATTGTTCTGTGGCAACTACATGCACCACAGACAAAGTCATGAGCCTTTCAGCTATTGATCTTGACAATACGTGGTTTTGGTTTGAAAGAGCCATATATGGGTGCATGCCACTCTTTTCTCAGTCACTCTATTCAAACCCAAGTGAATATAGGCTTCATTTTCTATTGTACAAGGAACTCACCGAGTTCTTCCTCTGCAGTCTCTGGTGTCATGTCCTTGATGGACTCATTATCTGTGTTAGCAACACCCTGGACAGCCTAGCCATTAGATGTGTGATTCAAGATTATATCCCATGGTGGTTGTTACCTGTGCACTAGGACCATCATCAGAGTCCTGCCCACTCTGGGTATGTGTCATTACTGGTCTAGCTGCATTGCTAACTGTGCATGCTGTGCAGCATTGTTTTTTCCCCTTGTTCGGAGCTTCATTGCCAGAACCATTGGAAGACTCATTGCCTTGAGACAATGTCAAGTCTGTTAGTTGCTCCTCGAGTGCAGCTTGGGCCTTTTCTGTTTGCTTTCAGACATGTTTAGCACCAGCAGTCTCAGACATTACTACTCAGCACTGGGTCAGGTGTCTGTGGACTGATGTTAGAAAGACTCAGAGTACTGGAGTTTGCTGTTGTTGACTTGTGTGTATTTATTACAGTCAATGTAGCTGAGATGCAGG
Source organism: Spongispora temasekensis (assembly GCA_038094675.1). Taxonomy (NCBI): domain Eukaryota; kingdom Fungi; phylum Basidiomycota; class Agaricomycetes; order Boletales; family Boletaceae; genus Spongispora; species Spongispora temasekensis. The sequence goes on from JBBPUL010000008.1 coordinate 55,161, forward strand.
CTCCTATATGTACTAGCTATGGGTAGTGGGTAATTAAGGGACGTGTGTGCAGGTAGAAAATAACAGACCCGAAACCTGACCTGTGCGTGACCCAAACCCTGACCTGCACAGGTTACATGCCCAAACTAGTGTTTTCCGGAAGGGACAATTGACGGAATTTACCACTGTGATGAGTGACGGATATAATTCGTAGGCTTGTGTGAGATACTTGAGTCGAAATGGATTTCGCTTGTGGGAGGTCAATAAATGGGACGGTGGTGTGTTATAATTCCTCGGATGTCGGTTAGGCATGCATGGGACCTCTAAGATATGTTTGGATGACAAATCAGGGGACTTCGAAGTCCAACGTGGGAGAAATAGTTGGGGTGATAGAGTGAACCACTCCTCACGTGTAACGTCTAATCGGCATGGAGGAATCACCTGCTGAATCTGATTTGCATGTCAATCAACCACTCGAACCAGCCGTACTGTCTCATTAAAAAAACCACTGTGCCATTATCCAATCAAACAATTTTTTGACCAAGCTGGTCGACGAGCAGTGGTGCAATCCCCACATGTAAGATGCACATTGATGGGCTGTTTTCTCGGTAATTATAAACAGGCAGGAATCCAGGTCCTCCAGTCAGTGTTGATAACCAGTCCATATCTAATCACGAATCACACTCTCACATTTTACGATACAATACATGTGCAATATAACAAGTAGTGGCGTCGAAGTGAAAGTAAAAAAAATATGGGTCAGTATCAGAAGTCTCGGTGATGGGACCAACGACAAGCCAAATGTTGCCGAGTGGGACCAAAAATGCTCAAACTGAAAGTGAAATGTCAGCCAACACCCATGTGTGACTACGAACGGTCATTACCTCTGTCTTCCGTAGGCTCCAGATCGTCCGCCATCACAATGCTCATGGTATCAGCATCAGGGATAGCAACGATGCGCTTATGGACAGGATCCTGATGCTGAAGGTTTTGACTCGTAGCAGACCTGCTTGCAGAGCGAGTGTTGCGAGGTAGAGATAAGGAGCATCGGGAAGAAGCTGAAGAACTAGAAAACTCCTCGTCCTCGTCCCCAGACCCGGACCTGTAGTCAACATCATCGATAGAAAGTTTGCTTCCCCTGAAAGTGGAAGCAAACCACCTCTGAAACCGGTCATACCCAGTGTGTTCAGCCGCATTGGCAATGTTGATGCAACACCGATGCCAGTTGAAATCACACTGGAGAGGGGTGTCCGCGAGGGCTGTGGTATCGGTATTCAGGCCAACCTTCTTGGAGTATTCAATAATGGCATCTCTAATCATCAGTAAACCTTCCTCGATCATATCGTCCACCAATGCCATTGCGAGATCTGGAAATAAAGTCTACGAGACCACTGTCAGTCACGATCTGTACTATGTATTACCTCACTTACACCATGGGCCATGTTCACCACACTCTTGTCCCTAATATCGATTTTTTGGGTTCCGCCCTTGACCCAGATGTAATACTCAACACTGGTTATCTGACACCATGGGTGCATGGCAACTGTTACGGGACCGATGTATCGACTATCTTGACCCATCATGCTCATCAACTCCACAAACCGATCGAATGAGCAGTCTTGCATTTTGCAGAAAAAGTCCCATGTAAACGAATTGACCTTGGGAGACTGGTAACTTCCTTGGATGACGATCATCATCGCCATCAAGGCTTCAGGGTGTGCGTCAACTTCGTTTTGAAGCTTGTCCTCGAGGGTCTCCTGATCCTGAGAAAACGCGCACTCTCCAATAAACATGACTTGATCTATCATGCGGTTTCCAGATAGACGCAACAGCATGAGTGCAATATCAGGGATGGCTTCGAAACTGCCGTCGGGTGACCTGAGCGTGTAACTCATCTTGATAGATGGACGAATGAGATCCTGATCATACGGAAGCTTTCCGATTGCAAGGATTAACATGTGACTGAGTTCGGTGAGAGGTGCTTCGTGGACCAGTGTCGGCATTTCGGTAATGAGTTTGTTATGGGTGTAGATCAAACTGTCTCTGTTCAACACTAGACTTTGAATGAGCACACAAACCGCTACCTTGGCTTCTTCAGAGTGACACAGTTGTCTAAGAGTTTGCGGATGACCTCGTATTCACGGAGATCAACCCTTTCAAAACCTGTCCGAAGCGTCAGGCACACTTAAGTAAATAGCCAATTTGGTAAAAGACCTCAACCCACCCATGTAGATATATCGGTACTATCGTTATCGACATTGAGAATGAGGTGAGAGACAGCGTTACAAACCGCTACTTGTTAATGGAAAATGCAGACGTTAGACCAACCATATATATATATATCGATGGGTAGAGTAGACTCCCAAACTCACCTGACTTGAGTAAGTCATCAGGCAAATTAAGCTTGTACAAGAGGGACTGGAGAAGACTGAGCCCTGTCGGTACACAATCCTGAGTGGTGGGGGGCTTGAGTGCTCGGTGAGAGACCGCCGAAAATGGCTTAGGTGCCCGTTTTTTCAAAACAGATAAGGCTTTCTGTGTTGCAGTTTGATTTTGGGCATTAGGAATCCGATCATAATACCGACTCCTGGTTGCTGTTGCCACCGCATTCGCAATGTCATAGTTGCGAGTCTGTACGATGGGAATCAGGGGTGGGTGAACAAGGCCTTTAGATATTGTGAACATGAGGATCGGTATTTAGAAACTTATACTCACAGGACTGCATGTGGGCTTCTGAGTTTGTCCCTGCGCGAGGACTACAGGTATTTTTCGGTGATCCTGGGGGCCTTTTCTGAGATGAGAAGGAATCATAGAACATTTGGGATCTTGCGACAACCATTTCTAGTTCTTTTTTTATAGAGGTGAGTCTGACTTGTTGAACAGGGCTCGACGCAGGCGGAGCCGAATTCCTGGTCACATGCTTCAAAATCTGAATTATCATATGGCGATGTTACAAAACAACGGGTATTGACAACATATGTTCAACAGTAGTTTTAAATTGGCCCCAGATGACTTGTTGGATGAGAGAGAACCCTTCTGCATCCTCCTTACGTACCCAGCTTGAGATTAACCCGCCTTCCATCGAAATTCGCGAGTCCCGAAGTGGCCAGTTGCCATCCGGGAAGGTGGGGAACGACGCAACAAAAGCCATCCAAAATAAATCCCGCATGACGTGGTAAGCCTCTGGGTATCTATCCTCAAGCCTAGCATTTGTTACTAAGCAAGTTTCAATGGCTTTGGCCAATCATTGCCAGTGGGAAATGTCGGCAGGCTCAAAGCTAGATGGAAGTGGGAGGAAAGGGAACATGGCCTGAAAAAAAATGAAAATCTGGGTGCAAACTAATGGCGAATACTTACAGGGTTCAATATTTCCCTGTGTGTCAGGTTATGGGTGGGTACAACATATACAGCGGGCAACAACCCGGTCCATTCATCCGCAAGGCGTATCGAAATCTCGACGGGCTGGGAGTGTCACAATTAGTTGTTAGGCACATGACACAGAGAAACTTACAACACAATCGGGAACCTCTCTGAGAGAAATATTGCCATGAAAACAAACAGAGAGATCTAATGGGTTAAGCGATAATCCATTAGGTTGGGAAAGAGTTTTGACATTGATTACAGTCAACATTCTGAAAAAAGTAGGAGAAAGGAAGAACACCAAGAAATACAAAATAAACACTGTTACAGAGGGTTTCACAATAGAACGGTGATTCATGCGAATCGGTCACAGCCGAGCGGACCTCTAAAATAGGTGGAAATTGGCTTCTGCGTTCTGATTGGCTGAAATCGTGATGGGTGTGGTGAGCACGTGTTATAACATCCAGCAACTCTTTTCGGATGAAAACCAAGCAACGCTTTGGCGTGCCATTCCAGAGATTGAAGAACTCTTGTCAGCATGGGAGAAGAAGCTCGAAATCGCGAGGTATTCGGCTTTCAGGGATGCCCTTCGAGATGGCATTAGCAAGATCCCACGGACTTGAGAGTGGTTGGGACATGATTAAATTGTAACTACACTTTGTTTTTCTGTGTCTGTATGATATGCAATAAACCCGTGGGTAAACCCTCAACGGGTTGTCCAAGGGTACTTTTAATCTAACCTGCACTTAAACCCGGACCCTTTGTGAGGGTCCAGGTTATTAGCGGGTTCGGCTCCGGATTGGCTCTCAGACACCCGCGGGTTACCTGTGCTCTAGCCTAGTGCAGGTACAATGGCGAAATACCCTATACTCAATGAAGATGGTAAGATACATTCGACTCGATGTTCATCTACCAACCACTTTCACAGGATTGGTGCAAGTTGACCAGAAACATCTCGTGTGTAAAGTTTGTCCAACTCCCAATGACCAGAAAGTCATGCAGCGCTGTCATGCTGCAGATCACGCCAAGTCGAAGAAACATCTGCGAAATCTTGAGAAAGCAACTAAAAAGAAAGGACAACAGGCACGACTTGAACCGCCCGAGGGATTTCAGCCAACCCCATCAATGCAACTGGACGAGCCATTTGGAACACAAGATGAGGTGGAGGGAAATCCACCAGAACTTTCCTGTTCCGACGAGATAGAGAGGAATTCACCTGCGCTTCCTCATTCTGGTGGGATGGAGATCAATCTGTCGATGCCGCTCCAATCAAACGTCACCACAGAAACTTTGGGGCATTGTGCTGCGCCCTTGAACCATCTCTGGGAGGAGTTCCAAGCGGAACGTACTGTGCTCATGGACGACTACTTCGAATCAATTCAACAGAAGATCCAAAATGGCGAATCTCTCTTTTCCAGTATCCTACCACCCATTGAGGAAGAACTGCAGCTCGAAGATGATGATGCCGACTCCTTTGAACTAAATATTGAGGCGCTCTTTGCAGATTATGGTATAGATGGAGATGATATGCAGTTACGCTGGTATCAGTTCTCGTCGCTCAACGTCATGCAGCCATTGCAGATAGAGCTCAGGCTCACTGTGCCAGGTCAAAGGCAACATCGGCCGTTTCTCCTCAAGATCCATTATACCCTTGGAAGTCAACAGTGGTGTGTTTGGACGAACAATCGTGCTTTAGGCTTACTGATGAATGTTTAGGAATTCTTGACTCACATCCTTTTTGGTTCTCCCCGCCTTCGGTTCTCGCATGCACAACAAGCTGCAGTCCTAGACTGGGCGAAAGCACTTGGGGCCCCTGAAGTGCCTTCAATGTATGCCGTGAAGAAAACCAGGGAACGTATCATGGACCTCCTCGGGTCTCCAGTGGAGAAGGCAACCACAGCATCGGGCAATGTATTCTATTTGAATGCTATCAGCAAGGCAATTGCCATGGTAAATACAAACGAACTATCTAGTTTTTTTTTGATCCATTCACTAACAACGACATCAATATAGGACTTTGCCAATCCACTCACACATTTCGCCATGCAGGAGTATCCCGAGGATGGACAAGGCTGTATGTCGCAAGTTCACCACAGAAGCAAAATGCTCCAAGATCTTCCGGATGGCCTTGCACCACCATGTGTTCATGTTAATCGCGCGGTCTATTTTGTAGATGAGCTTCTTCAACAGTCAACGGGTCAATATTTCATACCTAAGAAGTTTTTTCAAGCAAGGATGTCCAGAGAGGAAGGATCTATGGAACGCACTGTTTTTGCATTGGGGCACAAAGTTTTGAAGACTTCGGTTTGTCCCTCAAGTTCTTTTTCCGCAGCTTGCGTTAATTCTTGTTCTTCACTTCGTTGTAGAGTGGATTTGCGGTAGATCCGGAGAAAGTCATTGTTCCAGTTTCGACATTCTTCAACACATTCGAGGATCTCCAGCACCGGGCTGGTGCCTCTGGTATCAAATTCACACATACGTATTATCATTTCGAGGATGTACCTATTCAACATCCAAACATTCCACAGCGTCCTCTGTCGTATTCTCAAATCTGATGCCAAACCCGCTTCAGGCGAAGTCGGGCGGAAGGATGGTCTATACCGTTCCCCTGATCATTTTCATGGATGACGTGTCAGGAAATATCTCAAAGCAGTGGAACAAACACCATGTAGTTTATGTCTCGAATGCTCTGTTGCCACGGACGGTGCTCGAGTGGGAGTTCTCGATTCGATTTGTATCAGGGTCGCCGCATGCAACTCCGATGGAACTGATGCAAGGTCTCAAAGAGTCGATTCAGTAAGTCACATAGTGCGCGATATATATTTCTGCTGAACCCATTTACGAGAAGAGCGTCTGATAACCCCATTGTGACATTCGATGTCAAGGACCAAGAAGAGGTGGTCATCATTCCGTATGAGCTGATCATATCTGGTGATAATCCGATGCAGGTGGAGGAGTGTAGCCATGGCGGGCTGAAGTGCAATTATTTCTGCCGCACTTGCAAAGTTGGTGGTACAGATGCTGAGAAAAAAACAGACGAGGGATACAGCGATCTTTTCCAGGTATTTCCCAAGCCCTTTCTTATTGTGATGGGCTGACCGCTTTCATTTCAGTGTGGCGAATTGCGTACTCCTGAAGACACCCGTTCTGAAATCAAATGCCAGATACAACTCTCTATGCTCTCTGGTGGAACGAATAAAATCAGGACTGCTGTTAGCCACTCTGGGGTTCGAGATGCTGCAACTTCTACGATTATCAATCGGCTTCTTGAACTTGGTAAGGCCCTTCGGAAAAGGAAAGCTGGACAGCCCTTCCTCCCTGAAGAAGAAGTTTCAGCACAGTTAAAAAATGAGCTAGACGTGCTGTTGGGGGGGCAAATGATTGATGACCGTATTAACCCACTGCTTGGTATATGTGGATTGGACATTCACAAGGATACGCCGACTGAAATACTACATACAATCCTCCTTGGCATTGTTAAGTATTTCTGGGGCCAAACTGCATTCATCCTCGACAAAGCCAATCTGCTTGGGACATTTCAGACTCGATTAGAATCCGTTAACAAAGATGGATTGAGCTCTCCGACACTCGGTGCTGATTACATCATCCGGTACAAAGGTGGCCTCATCGGAAAGCATTTCAAAAGCCTTGCGCAAGTAATGCCACATCTAATTTACGATCTTGTCCCGGAGATGGTCTTAGAGGGCTGGATTGTACTTGGGCGACTCATTGTCCTTCTCTGGCATACATCGATTGAAGATACGGAAAGCTATCTTGTTGGTACTTCTCTTTTCTCAAAGTTCTCTCGTTTAACTTGGCTGTCTCTAGGCTGATCTATCACGTGTTATTGACGACTTCCTCACCATCAGTGCCAAATGTGCGCCAAGTATCTTGATGACAAAAGCAAAATTCCATTTCCTCATCCACCTTCCCATGTTTATCAGGCAGTTTGGACCAGCCATTCTTTTTTCAACTGAACGCTATGAGTCCTTCAATCATGTTTTCCGCCTTGCATCGATCTACAGCAATCACCAGGCACCAAGCCGTGACACATGTCAACTCTTTGTGGCACAAGACCATGTGAAACACATCATCACAGGTGGCTTCTGGAACGATTCTTCGGTTGGAAGATGGGTCAGAGCTGGACTTGCCGTCACCAAGTACATCAATGAGCATCCCCAATGGTATCATTTACTCGGTTTTACCAGTGGGGAGTGTCCAGAAGTTGGTAAGTGTATCTTGTCATTTCACTGCCAATGCATTGTATGGCGGCCCTCTGATGAGTTTCCTAAAGGCACGGCACATTTGCCGACACGTAAAAATATGAACGGAAAGTCAGAAACGACCCCCCCAGTCAATTGGAATGAAACGCAGGCTGTGCGCTGCCTTCCCTCGACTCCTGGTACACTGCAGCCACAAGGAACTCGGTTTTACCAGGTCGCATCCTTCATGGCAGCAGAGGGGGACAAGCTAAAGGTACAAGGTCACGTCATCGTCAAACATCACAACGAGTACCGGATTGGTACGATCAGGGAAATTTTGGTTCCTTTCGAGAGGCGTGTTGCCTCTCATGTCACAATAAGCCTTTTCGAGTTTCTTCCCAGACTACATCCTCACCTTCATGTACCATGCCTCAAATATCCAGTGCCAGAAGAAATGGTCGTCATTCCCCCCAATGTAATCCCCGTTTGACCACATCATAACTGTAATATGTGACTAATTCATATCTCAGGATGTCGTCTGCATGGTCAACATCCAACATGACTGTGTTAATTTGCATTGCTCCTCCACATGGAACATAGCTGAACGACAAGAGCGCCTGGTCACATGCCGAACTAAGGCGGTTATCGATCATGCACCCACCAACGCTTACATTGTCAACATGTTTGCGCTTCACAACTATCAGTACATAAAGGCAGCCATCCCTGGAATGATCCGTGACCAGATGCAAGCGCCATTCATCAGGGATCACACCATAGTTCGGTTACATGCTGCTAGCCTATTGCGGTCGAAGAAAAACTTGAAGGACTTACCTGATAGAGGCGAAGGAGCTGAGCGGCCCGAACAGCCAGTGTTCAATTGCGTAAAGAAACCACCCGTGAAAGGAAAGGCAAAGGCGACAGCACCACCAATCCAGTCTACCATGGCAGAAGCTGTCAGTACTAATCCCTCCAACTTATCCAGTACATGGCACTTCCAGATGCTCGTTCCCTCTGGTTCTGGATCAACACCCCATAACAATGCTGACTGTCTATCTCACCCGTTGCAATTTACATCAGGCAACCTAGCGGGTCCCTCAACGGCACCTGCCCCCCTTTTCGAGAGTGGCTGATGGGCACCTGCTATGCCGTACCTCCATCTGAACCTAGGATTTTGTCTATTATATCACGCCATATCATCAAATGCATATGCAAAGCATTCATCTTATGTTCTTGACTAGATGGGTTTATGTTATTCCACACATAATACACTAATACACTATGCTGTTGTGTACAAACAAACAAACAAACAACCTTGCACCATGGTCTTAAAAACTCTCTCGTCTCTGCCAATAAATCCCAGTCCCCCATTGTCGCCGTCTTCGGTTGTACAGCATGAACCTTCTTTCTCAGTTCCAAATCGAACAGGGTATTAGGACGCCAGGTCGTGGACTCCATGTGAATTCACCGATCCGTTCTTCGCCTCAATGGGGTTCTCAGCCCCCTCAGTACACTCCGTCTGCCTCTGGCTCTTTGCGGCGACCCCGCTCATTGTCTAACGATTCTATGGCTGAGCAGCATGCTGCGAAGCGTAATAGGCGGTTTGTAATTGATGTTTGCAGGGAGTACCAGCTTGAGGACGATGCGCTGGACGGTTTTGCTAAGGTAAGTGTTTGTTTCTCCCTTCGAATTTGTTAACGATCATCTGCTAGCTCACCATGAACGAAATGTTGATCGTGTTATTTGCGAAACTAGTGGCCATTGAGTGCGCAAGGGCTCGTGATGAGCTATCGACCTTCATTTATTCCAAGCAATTTAAGGTAAGGTGTTACTCTTCAATGAGCTACTAACTAACCCTTGTCAAACAAGGAAATCATGAAGGATCGCATGCGCTCATGCCTGCTCTCCCCAAACTTGACTGGTTACCTTCTGGAGCTCTCCGAGAACGTATGGGTAAGTCTGAGAGCAATAAAAAAAAATGGTGCTAACTTGATCCTTGAATCAGTCTTTCATGAAGGCGAACCTGGCATTGTTCAAGATTCCTCCCCAGGCGCTTGAGGATCCTGAGCTTTCGGGTTTCATTGACAGCCTTATGAAAGATGTCCTGATGAAGCAGTGGTCGATTATCAAGACCAAGGTAGGTCATGGACAGAAGCACCCAGTAGTGTCATTTACATTGTCTGACATAGATTACAACTGCTCTCAACATGCAGATGCATATCTCCCACCTTGCAAAATCCCTTGCACCACCTGGATACTATGAGGTGACGATGGGCCAGTGGGCACGCTTTGCATTCTTGGTTAGTCTATCCCCCTACGTCTGTGTATACTTACTCAGTCCTGTGCCCTACTAGCGTGCAAGCCTGGAGACGTTCAACAACGTTGTGGACAAGTGTACCAAAGACAGGGTCAAATCGAAGGATGGATCGGCAGACGTGGATGATGCCTCTGAACACTCTGATGAGGAAGTTATCAAGAAGGAGAAGGAGAAGGAGAAGGAGAAGTCGCGTTCTTGGAATGTGACAAACTACTGGGAATATGTTGATTCTTTGCTCATGGAGTTATGTGAGGGACTCGATGATGGTAACCTTACTCTGGAACAATGCAAGAAGCAGTATGATCAGTAAGTCTGGTCTCTGGCTTCCTTGAATCACGATATACTAAGTATTTTGCAGGTTCTTCACATCGTGCCTTCAGTGTGACCTGAAGAAGTACCCAATGAAGAAGAATGCTGGTGTCCCTGCTGCTGATCGTGTTACATCCGATCTCCATCGTTCTATCCATGAAAAGCTTGTGTGATAATTTTGTTTTGTTCCTGTTTCCCCTCTTCCTTCATTGCCGGTACTGCTGTTGGTCTGATGTTTGTTAGACTCTTGCCATCTTCATTGATCACTGCGATCTTTGGACACTTGTTCTTTCCTGACATTCCTTGACTTTGTTTTGTGGATCGTTGTTTACTTGACTCACTGCCCTCCCGCACCTACAATCGTTTAGCTGGCTGTTGACTGTGACTCTGCACCCTACACTCGTTTAGTGTGTCATTGACTATGCTCGTCTGGCATTGTCTTTATCGTATAACCCATTGAATCTTATAATACATGATTTTCTTATTGATGAAAGGAAATGGTGACTGCTGGTCGCTGGTCTATAATGAGTCGTTCCAATGCCATCATGATGGTCAGCCTGGCACTCAATCCAGCACAATGGAACACTTGTTGGCTGACTATGCATCATGCATTTGTTTTAATAGATATATTCTTTATATTCCAGATCTGGTCTGTAGACTGCTTGGAGAGACCGCACAAAACACAAGACACAGTTTATCTGTTAAACAGTGTGATAGACATCGTTAAAATATTACTTTGATCTTACATTATTCCACCAGAAACACCTGTTGCCAATATTCCCTGTGATACATAGTAGACATCATATCTGACATCGTTGATCCATCTTGCTGAAGCCAACTCACATGGAGTTGCTGATAACTGTGTGACATCACAGTTAATGCATCACAAATTCTTTAATCTTAATGTATCATGTGTAACATATAATGGATAGGTTGTTTATTATGACTGGCACCTTCTTTATATTCCGAACTTGGTCTGTAGATTGCCTGGACAGACCATGCAAGATGCAAGATATAACCATCTGTTAAACAGTGTAATAGATATAGTTGGAGCAGCATTCGTGATAGTGGTAAGATATTTGGTTTAATATATTGCCGGCATTATGTCGCTGTTAACAATTTGAAAACCCTGCCATTGAGCAAATACCTGCTCTCTAGGTCACTGATATGTCTCACCAAAGACATCTATGTTACACAGGGTTTCTGGTAACTACATAATGATACAGCGGGCCATTTAATTACAGATAATGTGGGATATACACTACCTTCCACACCAATGGTAGCAATCATGGTTGATGAGTCCCCCAATGAGTAAGGGACGGAAAACATTGACAACAGGTCTGCTCTACCTTGGTGCAACGTAACCCAATTTTAATGTCAGTGAGACATTAGCTTACTTTGGGAGTGTACCCAAACTCATGCCCTAGCCTATCTGTGACTGATGCTACCCACACCTGTCATAACAGAGTGAGAGGGTCAAAGATGCAATAGATTGCTATCTCAAGTAGACTCAAGCTGAAGTTACATGGCTTGTGCTACTTCCTATTTATAGGTAAGAGTCCTGTGCACAGACCAAGCAGTGCTGTAGCATGATGAGAGAGGGGACTAAAAGGAGAAACTGGAGATACATAAGGGGTAGTGAGTTGTATATAGCATGAAATGAGTCATAAGGCTGTGTATGATAGAAATACATGGAACATTATGAAACATATGAGTCAGAGATGAAAGATAAGAAAAACACACAGCCATAACACTGGCTAATCAAAGGGCTGTGCATGTTTAAGTAATACAAGGTGATGATAATTGAAGATGAAAGGAAAAAGAGGGGCAAATCATAACAACCCCAGTCTCCAGAAATGTCAACTTATGAGTTACATCAGTAAAATATGTATATCCCCCTGTACAGCTCTGTACAGAGTTATATAAACTATCAAAAATAAATCACAAATTTAATTTCAAAATCAAATTATTTCAAACTCAGTCATTACACAATCATTACATAATCCTCTATATTAATAGAAGAACATAATTTACTAGACTAAGCTATATAAAACAAAAACAAACAACTTACATAATCAGTTATAGATTACATAATAATATATCCACACTTACCATATATGGATATTGTCAAACACAAATAAGCATAATCAATTGAGTAATAATGGTGGTAAGTGGTAAGTGAAGAGTGGTGGTGGTAGAGATGATACAAATCAAGAAGAAAGAGGCTGTGGGAAAAAAACTCGCAGGTGTGTTGTTTATATAATGTGGTGGTACAAATAAATGAAAATAACCAAATATGGAATCCATGCTTGTGCGCTTTTTTTGAGAATCAAGTGTGAGAACTTCAACTTACATCAGCATTCACTCTTCAAAACTGCCAAGTCCAACTAACCAAGCACAACAATAATGGCAGTTTTATGCTTAGACATGGGTGTACCAAATGTAGTATAGAGTAGTGTCTTTCATTCCGCGCAAGAATTACATAATCCGGTGCACATTCAGCCTAGATATAGACAATTCAATCTCTGAGTTATTTAAAAAGGGAAATGCCATATAACAATTGTGCATGGGAATTCTATGTTTAGTAATAAATGTAGTTCAGAGTGCTGGCCTTCGTTCCGACCAAGAATTACATAATCTGGTGCAGATCCTGCGCAGATATAGCCAATTCAATCTTAAATAGTATTTAAAAAGAAAAATGCCATATAACAAATGTGTGTGGAAATATTATGCTTAGTAATGGCTGTACCAAATGTAGTACAAAGTATTGCCTTTCATTCCATTCAAGAATTACATAATCCGGCACAGATGCAGCCAGGATATAAGCTGATTTCATCTCATATTATTTAAATAGAGAAATGCTTTATACAAAGGTGTGTGGGCATTATCTGCTTAGTAATGGCTATACCAAATCTAGTAATGGTGTTTATTCCATTGTAGAATTACATAATCTGGTGCAAATGCAGTCATGATATAACTAATTTAATGTTACTGGATGTTGTTTGTTAGTTAATTGTCACATAGATTATTTGTAATTGGATTAGTGTTTGGTTATGTTTGGTTGGGCTTGGTTAGCAGTTGATTAGTGTTTGGATTTGTTTATTAGTATTTGATTAGTATGCTTGATTGTGTTTGGTTGTGTTTGGTTAGTGTTTAATTAGTATCTGATTAGTATATTTGGTTATTTTTCATTATAGCCTGGTTATTGTATTTGGTTGTGCTTGGTTGTATTTGATTATGGTATGCTGGACCATAAGTCTCTACTAGCCTATATAAGTCTGTACCTCTGTACTAGTCTACACCAGTCTGTATCTCTGTGTAAAAACCAGTGATTTACTGATGTAGACGATGAGACTGCCTTCACTTACTGTTATGATCAGCCCCTTTTTCTCTTTCTTTGCTCTTGCTTCTTTTGCCTTGTATTACTTACACGTGCACAGCCCTTCAATTAGTTGGTGCCACGGCTGTGTGTTCCCCTTATCTCTTATCTGTGACTCATATGTTCCACCATGTTTCATGTAGTTCTATCATGCACAGCCTTCTGACTCATTTTATGCTGCACATGACACATTCCTCTTATCTCCAGTTACCCCTTTCGGATTTCTCTCTTATCAAGCTGTAGCACTGCTTGGTCTGTGTGCAGGACTCTTATATATAAATAGGGCATAGCATAAGCAGTGTAATCTTGGCTTGAACCTACTCGAGATAGCAATCTATTGTGTCTTTGATTCTCTTGCTCCCCTCTGCTCTCCCTCAGAACCACTTAGCCTTGCAGCATCTTTGCTCGAGGATACTCTACCTTCATCTTCGACATCACTACATACTCGCCAAGGTGGAGTAGTGACCAGTCTCATATTGCGCTCAGGACCTACACCCCTTGTCTTTGCCTCACAGCTTTAGGTTGCATGTCAAGTCTATGACTGATGCTACCCATGCCTGTTATAACAAAAGGCTCAAGCTCTTCAAACATGACTACCCTTATTGTAGCTCACAGCCATTTCGGCTCCTCTGTCACCTCTGAAGTGGTGCCCCCGCCCACCACCACCACCCATCACAACCTCTTCCTCTTGGAGGTCTACTATGCCCCCTTCACCACCTAGCCCAAACCCCGCACCCCCGATGTCTTTGAAACCCACTGAACACCGTCTCACCCAATCCAAAGCCTTTTCAGGCAAACAATGCAATGCCATGCCCTGGCTTCACTCTGTACAATGGTACCTCACTGTAAACATCGACGTCTACTCTACAGATGAAAAGAAGATAGGTTTTGCCCTGTCATTTATGAATGATGGGAGCACCCTCACTTGGGCAGATATCTTTATAGAAGAAAGCATGTGAGGGACCAATATAACCCTAGGGTCTTGGGACAAGTTCATCAAAACATTCAAGGCTCACTTCAAAAGCCCCAACACTGCTGCCAATGCCTTGACCTGGCTGGCCACCTATCATGTCAACAAGTGATGTGATGGGACCTTCCAACCTTCCCTCAGTCAGTATATCTTGGAATTCTGCAACCAGGTCAGCCTTGCAGGGCTCAACGAGGCAGCTACCATCTGCCACTACTTTTTAACAGGCATTCCCCCCTTACTCTCAAAGAAGGTGTACCTTATAGACACCATCCCCACTACCATTGATGATTGGATCAAGAATGCCTCTTGTCTTGATGATCAGCACAAACATGCTAAGCTTATCGCCTGCCAGCACAAGCACTCCTTGACACCCACCTTTGTCCCCCGCCCCACTCAGACCCCTCATAACAAAGACCCCAATGCCATGGATGTGGATGCCATCTGCATCCCAAAACTCACCCCTGAAGAGCATGAATGCTGCTTCAAACAAGGACTCTGCCTTTGTTGCAGAAAATCAGGCCACTTTTCTAATAAGTGCCTCACCTTTAAGAATTTTCCTCTATGCCCTAAAGCTGACTGAAAGGTTGCTAAAGCAGAAGAAGAAATATCTGGCCTCATGGATGAGGATGACAATGAAGACATCCATGTAGAGGCAGTGGGGATAAAGGATTTTTGAAAGGGAGGACTCCTTTGATGCAAGTACCTCCAATGTTTCATTTCTTGTGTGCCTGTACTAGTATCCACATCTAATAGAGCTATGCATATCCCAATTCAGCTCGTGGTACCCTTGCACATCATGAAAGTTGTCGACTCCCCTGCTCTTGTTGACTCAGGAGCAGAGATCTCCTGCCTTAACTGGGCTTTTGCCTGAAAGCATTGACTTCCTCACACCTGCCTAGAACAACCAATCTGTGTTTGCAATGTGGACCAATCTGCAAACTCCAATGAAGATATCTTATTCTCCACTGAACTCTACATCTCCATCAGAGAAGGAGTCACTCAAAAGGTGCTCTTTTACCTCATGAACTGTGGAAAGAAAAACATCATCCTCAGCCTTCCCTGGCTTCGCCTTGCTAACCCAACAATTGATTGGGAAAAACAAACCATCTCCATCCCTGAGGTTCTAGATCAATCTGCGGACCTATACCATGCCTAAGTCACTAATCAAAAGTGACATGACTCTCACTACTGCGCCCCTCCCCCTCCAAGGGTTTGAGAAAACCTCAATTTGGTGTGTAAACACCACACCTGAGACTCACAGACATTTGCATGCATATCTGGATATCCAGTCAGAAAAACAGTGGCAACATCAGATCCTCAGCCACTATTCTATCAACCGCATCACCCAAGGAGGACCATACATCTTACCCTCAGCCACCATCGCCCACTACTCAGAAGCTACCAAACTTGCAGAAAAAGCAGGAACCCAAACCCAAGACATCACTCTGCCCCTGGAGTACTCAGACTTCACCAAAGTGTTTGAGGAAAAGGATTGCAAGTCTCTTTCCCCATCTTGGCCTTATGATCACAAGATAAACCTTGATGAATTCTTTGTCCCAAAAACTGGGAAAATCTACCCGTTGTCCCCAGAAGAACAAAGAGTGACTAAAGCCTTTCTCAACAAGAACCTTCGCTCAGGGAAAATCCACCCCTCTAAGTCTCCACAGGCCTCCCTCTTTTTCTTTGTTAAGAAGAAGGATGGCAAACTACATTCATGCCAGGACTACTGATATTTGAATGAACACACTATCCGCAATGTCTACCCCTTACCCCTCATCTCTGACCTCAATGACAAGCTCAAAAGAGCTAGTGTCTTCACCAAATTTGACATTCAATGGGGGTATAACAATGTATGTATCAAGGATGGCCATTAATGGAAAGGTGCTTTCATCACCCACAAAGGTCTCTTCGAACAAATGGTTATATTCTTTGGCATGAACAATTCCCCCTTGACCTTCCAATGCTTCATGAATGACTCATTTTAAGACATGATCGCCAAAGGATGGCTCATCATCTACATGGATGACTTGCTCATCTTCTCACCCAACAACAAATCCCACACCGAATGCACCCACCGAGTCCTTCAATGCATGATGGAACTAGATCTTCACCTGCATCTTAGCAAATGCAAATTCACCACACCAGAGGTAGAATACCTCGGTATGATTGTCAAACCCAGTGAACTAGCTATGGATCCCATCAAACTCAATGGTATCGCCTCTTGGCCAATCCCCAAGAAAGTCAAGGATGTATGTTCCTTCCTAGGATTCGCAAACTTTTACTGGCATTTTATACCCTCCTACTCTGACATCGCCCACCCACTCATTGACCTCACCAAGAAAACCACTCCATGGCTTTGGACACCTCAATTCCAAACCTTCTTCAATGAGCTCAAAAAACTCTTTCTCTTCTGACCCATTCTTTGCCTCCTGGATCTCTCTAGACCCTTCGCAGTGGCCACCGATGCATCATGAGATGCCACTGGTGCTATCCTCCTGCAGACCAACTCAAATGGAGACTGGCATCCCTGTTCTTACCTTTCTCAGTTATTCTCCCCTGCAGAGTGAAACTATGATATCTTCGACCAAGAACTCTTAGCCATCATCTGTGCCCTCAAATCTTGGTGCCACTACCTTCATGGCTTGCAGTTTCCTGTCCAGGTCTTCACTGACCACAAGAATCTGACATATTTCCATCAGCTCCAAAACCTCAACTCCCACCAAGTGCATTGGCTTCTTGACCTTGCAGATTTTGATCTCAAGATGACCCATATTCCCGGCTCCCTGCTCTCTGGCCCTGACACCCTTTCCTGCTGCCCCGACTGACTCTCATCTAAGTCTGACAACCAGGATATCACTCTCCTCCCTGAGACCCTCTTTGTCCATGTCATTGACTCTGTCCTCACCACCGCTATTCAAAAACACTCGACTGACAACGAACTCGTCATCCGCCTTTATGCCAACCTCAAAGGGCCTGTCACCACCCCCAACCTCTGCAATTGCCTCTCTAATTGGCAATTCAAGGAGGATCTCCTTTGCTATTGTGACTGCGTCTATATTCCTGAACCCAACTGTCTCACAGTCATTGTGCATGCCCATAATCACCCCTCTACCAGCCACCCCAGATATCTAAAAACCCACCAACTCATTGCTCACAACTTTTGGTGGTCCAGCCTCACCACCCAAGTCCATCACTACATCAAGGGTTGTGCCACCTATCAATAGAACAAGGCAAACACTCACTCCACCATTCCCTCACTCTCCCCAATTAAATCCCTTGCCTTCTGTCTGTTTCAACAGGTCTCCTGTGATCTTGTCACTAACCTCCCACTGTCTAATGGTTTTGATAGTCTATTGGTTATGGTCAACCATGGGCTTACTAAGGGGGTAATTTTATGCCCTATAAAAAAACATATCACTACAGAGGGTGTATCAACCCTCTTTTTTCACAAAGTCTACCATTGTTGGGGCCTCTACAACAAAATCATCTCTGACAAAGGCCCGCAATTCACATCAACCTTCACTTGGGAGCTTGAAAAGCTCCTAAAATCTGATCTATCCTTGTCCATGGCATACCACCCCCAATCTGACAGCGAAACCGAACACATCACCCACACAGAATTCATGCACAACCACTGCCTCCACTCTGTTACTGGCAAATTGCCATTTTACCTCATATGCAGTTTCGAACCTCATGCCCTCCTCATGGTCCTCACAGAAACACCACTTCCAGCTCTGGAAGAATGCCTCAAAGCCCTATCTGCAGCAAGAAATGAGGCACTCGCTGCCCATGAACTTACACACCAGGTGATGGCATCCTGAGCATGCCATTCATTTACCCCATTTACCAAGGGAGACAAGGTGTGGTTAGATGCAAAGAACCTTAACTGCGGCATCGTGAACCCCAAATTCGCACCCAAAAGGGAAGGACCCTTCATTATCACAGATGTTCTATCCCCCTTAATGTACAAACTCCAGCTTCCAGCGACATGGAAGATCCACCCCATATTTCATGCTTCCCTCTTATTACCCTATCATAAAAATAGCATTCATGGCCCGAACTTCCTAGCTCCACCTCCAGAGCTAATAGAAGGTGAAGAGGACTACAAAATCGAGAAGGTCTTGTGCCACAGAGGAACACCCCACTCCCACATATTCCTGATCTGATAGAAGGGCTATACTGCCAAGGAAGACTCTTGGGTTCCAGAGCAGAACTTAAAAAATGAAAATGCAAAGTCAGCCCTCCAGGAATATAAGAACCTCCATCCAAAGGCCTTCTCTTCCTCAAAACAATAGCTTTCTTGTCTCATAATGTCCACCACCATCTTCACCCCCTTACCTCTTTGTTTTTCATTTAACATATCCAATGTCTCTACCACATCTCTCTTGTCTCCCTCTTCTCTGTCCATTTTAGTACCTCCTATGGAGGACCATCTTGCTTTGCTGCTGTGTACCCCTTCTCCATCACTGGCCCATGCTCCTCATCATGAGGATGCTGTGGTACTGGCAACAAACAGTGCACCTCCTAGCCCTAGTGCTCTATATACCATCCCTGTCCTTGAGCCACCTGCCGATGCCCTGACCCCAGTAATCTCCATAGATATTCCCCTTCACACCCACACCCTTTGTTCCTCTCACCCCACTGATGACAAGCACAGCGCACTCCACAAGTTCCTCATAGACTCCCATATGTTTACAGGGATCTCAGCCTTCACTGACTCCTCTTCATTGTTTTTCCTTCTTTTCATGATCTACCTCCAGCTAGAGCATCTCCCCTATCTTTTCCAATCCCTCATCAGCAATGACCACCATGGCATCGCCCTCATTGGGGCCTCCATTCAAACCATCCACTCCAGGGCCATCGGACACATTCATGACCTAGCTCACCAGCTGGGTTACCTAGAGTTTGTCCAAGACATTGACAGATACCTCTGAGAAACTGCCACAGTCACCATCCCTACCAACATCATCATCTCTGGATATGCCATTTGTTCCTCCTCCCCATTGCTCTCCGAAATCATCTGTGACTCTATCCCTATGGTCAACAATACATCTAGTGCCTCGTCTTCCCCCCTCGATCCTATAGAAGCCCTTGCCATCGATGCCCTCCAAGCCCAGTTCAACCAAATCCAAGAAGCAATGGTTCAACACCATATCCTTTAGGGAGACTTACCCTGCCCCAGTGACCACCATCAATACCATGACTCTTGCTTTGTATGTCACAGGCTCAGGCATATCAGAGTGCATTGCCCCCATTATACATGCCCCTTCTGCCACTGCCATTCCCCTGGCCACACCCAGGCTGCTTGTCCCTTCCATAACTGCTGCTCCCCACCAGAGTCATCCTTCTTCTTCACTTCCTCCTGCAGTTCCCACCAGTCCCGGGGATTCTTTTGGTCTCATGCCTCCCACACTTCTAGCCACTCTCAGCACTCTGGCTGCATGCTTCTAGTACCTCCACCTTGATCCCAGCCAGCATTAAATGAAGACGACGACTTTTGCTTCGACTCCATCAGAGAAAGTAACATGTGTGGATCACCCATCAGGTCTTGCCAAGGCTTGTAGAAAAGGTCTCACTAGGGTCACTCTTGCTTCTTTTGCCTTGTATTACTTAAACACGCACAGCCCTTTGATTAGTTGGCACCACAGCTGTGTGTTCCCCTTATCTCTTATCTGTGACTCATATGTTCTACCATGTTTCATGTAGTTCTATCATGCACAGCCTTCTGACTCATTTTATGCTATGCATGACACATTCCTCTTATCTCCAGTTACCCCTTTCAGATTTCTCTCTTATCAAGCTGTAGCACTGCTTGGTCTGTGTGCAGGACTCTTACATATAAATAGGGTGTAGCACAAGCAGTGTAACCTTAGCTTGAGCATACTCAAGATAGCAATCTATTACATCTTTGACTCTCTTGCTCCCCTCTGCTCTCCCTCAGAACCACTTAGCCTCACAGCATCTTCACTTGAGGATACTCTACCTTCATCTTCAATGTCACTACATATGTACTCGCCAAGGTGGAGTAGTGACCAGTCTCTGTGCATTGTTCTCAGGACCTATGCCCCTTGTCTTTGCCTTGCAGCTTTAGATTGTATATTGAGTCTACAACTGACGCTACCTGTGCCTGTCATAACACTTACTCAGCAACCCTAAGACAGTCCCTGGTACAGAATATCAGTGATATAGATAACAAGCCTTCCACATCAGAGAAGCTTATTGATGAATCTTCAGATTTAGCTTATGAGCCATTGACATACAATAAAAATGAAGCTGATTATGACTTATTCGACAAAATGTCAGAACCAGTGGTACACCTCCTGACTAAAATATTGTCATGCCCCTGCCTCATCAAAGAGTTCAAATTCTTGGACTTTATAATTTACTGGAGTTCAGAGAATGAATTACTAGATGCCCTCGCCATCATTGACACTGTGTGTTACAACAGGCGTGGGTAGCGTCAGTCGCAGACTCGATGCGCAACCTAAAGCTGCAAGATGAGGGCGAGGGGCGTATGTCCTGAGCGCAATGCACAGAGACTAGTTACTACTCCGCCTAGGTGAGTATGTAGCAACGGCAAGGGACGAAGACAGAGTATCCTCGAGCGAAGACGCTGTGAGGCCAAGTGAAGCGAGGGGAGAGCAAAGGGGAGTGAGAGGGTCAAAGACGCAATAGATTGCTATCTCGAGTAGGCTCAAGCTGGAGATACATCACTTGTGTTACACCCTATTTATATGTATAGAGTCCTGTGCACAGACCAAGCAGTGCTATAGCTCGATAAGAGAGAAACCCAAATGTGGTGACTGGAGATAAGGGAGAATGAGTCATGCACAACGCGAAATGAGTTAGAAGGCAGTGCATGATAGAACTACATAGAATATCATGGAATGCATGAGTCAGAGATAAGAGATAAAGAAATGCACAGCCATGAACGCTGATTAAGTGAAAGGGGCTGTGCGTGTTTAAGTAATACAAGACAAAAGAGGGCGAAGAAAGAAAGAAAAGGGGCCGATTGTAACATTACCCCCTTAGTAGGGTCGAAACCCTAGTGAGACCTCTTTACAAACCATGACAAGACCCAACGGATGATCCACACATGTTGCTTTCTCCGACCGAGTTGAAGCAAAAGTCATTATCCTCATTTAGTGTTGGTGGGGACCGAGGTGGAGGAATTGGAAGCGCGCGGCCAGAGCACTGAGAGCGGCCGGAAGTGCGGGAGGTGCAGGACCGAAAGGATCCCTGGGATTGGTGAGAGCTGCAGGAAGAAGCCGAGGAGGAGGAGGACATGGGTGGGGAGCGACGATTGCAGAAGGAACATGCGGCCTGGGTGTGGCCGGGGGATTGGCAGTGACAAAATGGGCAGGTGTAGTGCAGGCAGTGGACCCGGATATGTCCGAGCCTGTGACAGATGAAACGAGAATCCCGGTAGCAGTGATAGTCACTAGGACAGGGTAGGTCTCCCTGTAGGATGCATCACTGGATGGTGGCTTCTTAGATATGGTCAAAGCAGGCCTGGAGGGCATTGATGGCCAGTGCTTCCATGGGATTGAGGGGAGAGGATGAGGTGCTAGGTGTACCGTTTGCTGCGGGGACCGAGTCCCGAATGATTTCGGAGGGTGAAGGGGAAGGGGAGCGAAGCATGATGTCCCTAATTGAGATATTGGTGGGGATGGAGGCTGCAGCAGTTTCCCGGAGGTACTGGTCGATATCCCAACTGATGGGCAAGGTCATGCATGTGCCTGATAATCCTGGAGTGGATGGCACGGATCAAGGCCCCGGTGAGAGTGGTGTGACAATGTTCATTGCTGATGAGGGTTTGAAACATGTGGGGGAGACGCTCCAACTGGAGGTAGATAATGTAAAGGAGGAAGAATATCGAGGAAGGGTCGGTGAAGGCAGAGATCCCTGTGAACATATGGGGGTCTGTAAGGAACTCGTGGAGCGCACTGTGCTCGTCGTCGGTGGGGTCAGAAGATCTGAGGGTGTGGGCATGAATGGGGATGTTGACGGAGATTATTGGGGTTGGGGCATTGGCGGGCGGGTCGAGGACGGGGATGGTATATAGAGAGCCCGGGCTAGGAGAAAGATCATCCACTGCCAGTACCACAGCATCCTCATGATGAGGAGCATCAGCCAGCAGTGGAGAAGGGGTGCGCGGCGGCAAAGTAGGATGGTCCTCCATAGGAGGTATTGAAACAGACAAAGAGGAAGGTGACGAGAGGGATACGGTTGAGACATTGCTAGACATGCTAAACGAAAAGCGAAGGGGCGAAGGGGAGAAGATGATGTTAGGTGTTGTGAGGGGAGAAGCTAGTGCTTTGAGGGAGGGAAGGCCTTCAGGTGGAGGTTCTTATACTCCTGAAGGGCGGACTTTGCATTTTTCAAGTTTCGTTCTGGAACCCAAGAGTCTTCTTCCACGGTGTAGCCCTTCCATTGGATCAGGAACATGCAGGAGCATGGTGTTCCTTGGTGGCATAGGACTTTCTCAATCTCGTATTCTTCTTCACCTTCTATTAGCTCCAGGGGTGGAGCCGGGAAGTTCGGGCCGTGTATGCTATTTTCGCGATAGGGTGATAAGAGAGAAGCGTGGAACACAGGGTGGATCTTCCATGTTGCAGGAAGTCAGAGTCGGTACATCAGCGAGGATAGGACGTCTGTGATAATGAAGGGTCCTTCTCTTTTGGGTGTGAATTTGGGGTTCGCAATGCGGCAGTTGAGGTTTTTTGCCTCTAGCCACACCTTGTCTCCCTTGGTGAATGGGGTGAAAGAGCGGCGTGTTCGGGATGCCACACCTGTCGTACAAGTTCGTGAGCGGCGAGTGCCTCGTTCCTTGCTGTGGATAAGGCCTTGAGTCTTCCAAGGCAGAAAGTGGTGTTTCCACAAGGACCATGGGGAGGGCGTGGGGTTCGAAGCCATACATAAGGTAGAACAGCGATTTGCCAGTGACAGAGTGGGGGCGGTGGTTGTGCGTGAATTCCGCATGGGTAATGTGGTCAGCCCATGCAGTCGGATTGTTTCTGCAGAAGATCCAGAGGTACGTTTCGACCTCTTGGTTGACGCATTCAGTTTCTCCGTCGGACTGAGGGTGATAGGCAGTGGATAGGGACAATTCGTATTTTAAGAGCTTTTCAAGCTCTCGAGCGAAGGTGGAAGCGAATTGTGGACCACGGTCAGAGATTATTTTGTCGTAGAGGCCCCAGCGATGGTAGACTTTGTGAAAAAAGAGGGTTGTGACCCCCTCAGCGGTGATGTGTTTCTTTGTGGGGCAGAGAATTACCCCCTTAGTAAGCCCGTGGTCGACCACGACCAAGAGGCTGTCAAAACCGTTAGATAACAGGAGGTCGGTGATGAGGTCACAGGAGATCTGTTGGAAAGGGCAGGAGGCGAGGGATCTGATTGGGGAGAGTGGGGGAACAGTGGGATGTGTGTTGGCCTTATTCTGCTGGCAGATGGCACAACCTTTGATGAAGTGTCGAACCTGAGCAGCGAGGCCGGGCCACCAAAAGTCATGGGTGATGATTTGAGGTATCCGGGGTGGCCGGCGGAGGGGTGGTCATGGGCACGTTGGATGACTGTGAGGCAGTCAGGTTCGGGGACGTAGATGCGGTCTCGGTAGCAAAGAAGGTTCTCCTTGAATTGCCAGTCAGAGAGGCAATTTTGGAGGTTCAGGGTGGTGGTTAGGCCTTCAAGGTCAGCGCGAAGGCGAGTGACAAGTTTGTCATCCGTGGAATGTTTTTGAATGGCGGTTGCGAGGACAGAGTCAATGACGCGGACGAAGAGGGTTTCAGGGAGGAGGGTGATGGCTTGGTTATCAGACTCAGACGAGAGTCTGTCAGGGCGGCAAGAGAGAGCATCAGGGCCAGAAAGGAGAGAACCGGGGACATGAGTCATCTTGAGATCAAAGTCTGCAAGGTCGAGGAGCCAACATGCCTGTCGGCGGTTAAGGTTCTGGGGTTGACGGAAGTACGTCAGGTTTTTGTGGTCGGTGAAGACCTGGACCGGATGTTGGGAGCCACGGAGGTAGTGACGCCAGGCTTTGAGCGCTTGGATGATGGCCAAGAGTTCCCTGTCGAAGATATCGTAGTTTTATTCAGCTGGGGAGAACGACTGGGAGAGGTAGGAACAGGGGTGCCAATCCCCGTTCGAGTCTGTTTGGAGGAGAATAGCCCTGGTGGCATCTTGTGAGGCATCAGTGGCTACGGCGAAGGGTCTGGAGAGATCTGGGAGATGAAGGATGGGTCGAGAGAGAAAGAGCCTTTTGAGCTCTTCGAAGGAGTTTTGGCATTGGGGGGTCCAAAGCCATGTGGCAGTTTTCTTGGTGAGGTCAATGAGGGGGCAGGCGACGTCAGAGTATGAGGGAATGAAGCAGCAATAGAAGTTTGCGAATCCCAGGAAGGAGCGTACATCTTTGACTTTCTTTGGGGTGGGCCAGGAAGCGATTCCGTCAAGCTTGATGAGGTCCATGGCGAGTTCACCTGGTTTGACGATCATGCCGAGGTATTCTACCTCAGGAGTGGCGAACTTGCATTTGTTTAGGCATAGATGAAGATCTAACTCCATCATGTGTTGGAGGACTCAGCGGGTATGCTCAGTATGGGATTCGTTATCGGGGGAGAAGATGAGCAGGTCATCCATATAGATGATGAGCCATCCTTTGGCAATCATATCTCTGAAGGAGTCATTTATGAAATGCTGGAAGGTTGATGGGGAGTTGTTTATGCTGAAGAACATGACCATGGGTTCAAAAAGGCCCTTGTGGGTGATAAAGGTGCCTTTCCACTGGTGACCATCCTTGATGCGTACATTGTTATATCCCCATCAGACGTCAAATTTGGTGAAGACATTTGCTCCTTTGAGCCTGTCGATGAGGTCAGAGACGAGGGGTAAGGGATAGGTGTTGCAGATCGTATGTTCGTTCAAGTACCGGTAGTCTTGGCATGGATGAAGTTTGCCGTCTTTCTTCTTAACGAAGAAAAAGGGTGAGGCCTGTGGGGATTTGGAGGGGTGAATTTTTCCAGAGCGAAGGTTTTCATCTAGGAAGGCTTCGGTTGCCTTCTGTTCTTTAGGTGACAAGGGGTAGATTTTTCCGATCTTCAGGACAAAGGACTCGTCAAGGTTGATTTCATGATCATAAGGCCTTGATGGAGGAAGAGACTCGCAATCCTTTTCCTCGAAGACTTTGGCGAAGTCTGAGTACTCTGGAGGTAAGGTGACCTCTTGGGTCTGGGTTCCGGCTTTCTCCACAAGTTTGGTTGCTTCGGAGTAGCGGGCAATGGTGGCTGAGGGCAGGATGTATGGTCCTCCCCAGGTGATGCGGTTAATGGAGTAATGGCTGAGGGTTTGGTGTTGCCATTGTTTCTCGGGCTGGATGTCCAGGTACGCGTGCAGGTGTCTGTGGGTTTCAGGTGTCGTGTTGACACACCGAATCGAAGTTTCCCCAAAGCCTCGGAGAGGTGGGGCATGGTAGTGGGAGTCATGTCGCTTTTGATCGGCGACGTAGGCATGGTACAGGTCTGCGGATTGGTCAAGGATCTCAGGGACAGAGATGGTTTGTTTCTCCCAATCAATTGTTGGGTTAGCGAGGTGAGTACCTTCTGGGTAACTCCTTCCCCAACGGAGACATAGAGTTCAGTGGAGAACAGGATATCTCCATTGGAGTTCGCGGATTGGTCCACGTTTCGGACACGAATCAGTTGTTTGAGGTGGGTTCGGGGGAGTCGGTGTTTCCAGGCGAAAGCCCAGTCAAGGCAGGAAATCTCTGCTCCAGAGTCAATGAGAGCAGGGGAGTCGATGACTTTCATGGTGTGCAAGGGTACCACAAGCTGAATGGGAATATGCATAGCTCTATTTGATGTGGATACTAGTACAGGCACACAAGAAACAAGATGTTTGGGAGGTACTTGCATCGAAGGAGTCCTCCCTTTCAAAAATCCTTTATCCCTACTGCCTCTATGCGAAGGTCTTTATTGTCATCTTCATCGATGAGGCCTGGTGTTTCTTCTTCAGCTTTGGCGACCTTTCGGTTGGTTCTGGGGCATGGAGGAAGATCTTTGAATGTGGGGCATTTGTTGGAGAAATGACCCGATTTCCTGCATCAGAGGCAGAGTCCTTGTTTGAAGCAGCATTCTCGCTCTTCAGGGGTAAGTTTTGGGATGCGGATGGCATCTACGTCCATGGCGTTGGGGTTTTTTTCGCGAGAGGGCTGAGTAGGACAAGGGACAAAGGTGGGGGTTGAGGAATGCTTGTGCTGGCAGGCAACAAGCTTGGCACGTTTGTGCTGATCATCGAGACGAGAGGCATTTTTGATCCAATCATCGATGGTGGTGGGGACGGTGTCCATGAGGTACACCTTTTCTGAGAGCAAGGGGGGAATGCTGGTGGAAAAATAGTGGCAGATGGTAGCTGCCTCGTTAAGCCCTGCAAGGCTGACCTGATTGCGGAACTCGGAGATGTATTGATTGAGGGACGGTTGGAACGTCCCATCACGTCGTTCATTGACATGTTAAGTGGCCAACCAGGTCAGAGCGTTGGCGGCGGTGTTGGGGCTTTCAAAGTGGGCTTTGAACTCCTTGACAAAGTCGTCCCAAGATCCGAGGGCCATGTTGGTCCCTCTCATGCTCTTTTCCGTGAAGGTATCTGCCCAGATAAGGGCATTCCCATCGTTCATAAACGATAGGGCAAAACCTATCTTCTTTTCGTCCGTCGAGTAGATGTCGACGTTGACAGCGAGGTATCATAGTACGGAGCAAAGCCAGGGCATAGCATCGTGTTGTTTTCCTGTGAAGGCCTTGGGTTGGGCGAGGCAGAGCTCGGTAGGTTTAGAAGACATTGGGGATGGGGGGCTGGGTGGCGAAGGGGGCGTAGTGGTTCTGGAGCTAGGGCTAGGGGGCGTAGTGGACCTCCAAGAGAGAGAGGTTACGAGGGGCGATGGTGGTGGGCGGAGGCGCCGCTTCAAAGGTGACGGAGGGGCTGAAATGGCTGTGATCTACAACAATAGTAGTTGCGTTTGAAGAGCTTGAGCCTTTTGTTATGACAGGCACGGATAGCATCAGTCACAGACTCGATGCGCAACCTAAAGCTGCAAGACGAGGGCGAGGGGCATATGTCCTGAGCGCAATGCACAGAGACTAGTTACTACTCTGCCTAGGTGAGTATGTAGCAACGGCAAGGGACGAAGACAGAGTATCCTCGAGCGAAGACGCTGCGAGGCCAAGTGAAGCGAGGGGAGAGCAAAGGGGAGTGAGAGGGTCAAAGACGCAATAGATTGCTATCTCGAGTAGGCTCAAGCTGGAGATACATCACTTGTGTTACACCCTATTTATATGTATAGAGTCCTGTGCACAGACCAAGCAGTGCTATAGCTCGATAAGAGAGAAACCCAAATGTGGTGACTGGAGATAAGGGAGAATGAGTCATGCACAATGCGAAACGAGTTAGAAGGCAGTGCATGATAGAACTACATAGAATATCATGGAATGCATGAGTCAGAGATAAGAGATAAAGAAATGCACAGCCATGAACGCTGATTAAGTGAAAGGGGCTGTGCGTGTTTAAGTAATACAAGACAAAAGAGGGCGAAGAAAGAAAGAAAAGGGGCCGATTGTAACACTGTGCTTAGTTAGTGCATGAGTGTAAACACAGTTAAGTCTTCTGTGGGTGATAAGAAAAAGACAAAGAAACCAGTTAATGCTTTTGGTAAACAAAAAGCAAAGGAATTAGTTGCCACCTCTGAGAAAAAGGCTAAGACTGTTATGACAGGTGCAGGTAGCATCAGCTGTAGACTTGATGTGCAACCTAAAGCTGTGAGGTGAAGACAATGGGCATAGGTCCTGAGCGCAATGCACAGAAACTAGTCACTACTCCACCTAGGCGAGTATGTAGTGATGGCAAAGATGAAGGTAGAATATCCTTGAGCAAAGATGCTGCAAGGCCAAGGGGTTCAGAGAGAGAGCAGAGGGGAGCAAGAGGGTCAAAGATGCAATAGATTGCTATCTCAAGTAGGCTCAAGCTGAGGATACACCACTTGTACTATGCCCTATTTATATATAAGAGTCCTGCATACAGACCAGGCAGTGCTACTGCTCGATAAGAGAGGAATCCAAAGGAGTAACTGGAGATAAGGGAAATAAGTCATGCACAGCGCGAAATGAGTCAGAAGGCTGTGCATGATAGAACTACATGAAACATCATAGAACATGTGAGTTACAGATAAGAGATAAGGGAAATGCACAGCCGTAACACTGACTAATAGAAGGGCTGTCCATGTTTTAAGTAATACAAAGCAGAGAAAAGTGCAAGTAAAGAAAGAAAAAGAGGCCAATCATAACATTACCCCCTTAGTAGAGTTGAAACCCTAGTGAGACTTTTTCTATAAGCCTCAGCAAGATTCTACCAGTGATCTGCACATGTTGCTTTCTCTGACGGAGTTGAAGAGGAAGTTGTCATCGTTTTCTAGTACTGGTGGAGACCTAGGCAAAGGGATTAGAAGCATGCAACCAGAGCGCTGAGAGCAGCCAGAAGTGTAGAAGGTGTGGATCCGAAAGGAACCTCGGGACTGATGAGAACTGTGGGAGGAGGAGGATGAGGAGGGGATCCAGGTGGGGAACGATGGTTACAAAAGGGACACACAGCTTGAGTGTGGCCAGGAGAACAGTGGTGACAGAAAAGGCATGTGTAGTGGGAGCAGTGCACCCTAATGTGTCTGAGCCTGTGGCATATGAAGCAGGAGTCATGGTATCATTGGTGGTTGCTAGAGCAGGGTAAATTTCCCTGGAGGATATATCATTAGACTGTGGCCTCTTGGATCTAGTCAAACCAGGCTTGGAGGGCATCAATAGTGAGGGCTTCCATGAGGTCGAGGGCAGAAGAGGAAGCACTGGGTGTTCCATTGGCTGTGGAGATGGAGTCACAGATGATCTCAGAGGACAAAGGGGAGGGGGACTGAGCAACATAAGTGGAGATGGTGATATTAGTGGGGACTCTGACTGTGGCAGTCTCCCGGAGATACCTGTCTATATCCTGGATGAATTCTAGGTAGCCAAACTGGTGCACTAGCTCATGGACATGTCTGAGAGTTCAGGAATGGATGCCCTGATAGAGGCACCGATGAGGGAAATTCTGTGGTGGTTATTGTTAATGAGGGATGCAAAGAGGAGGGGAAGGTGCTCCAGCTGGAGGTAGATCATGAATAAGAGGAGAAGGGGTCAGTAAAGGCCAATATCCTTGAGAACATATGGGGATCTGTGAGATATTTATGGAGTGCACTGCACTCATTGTCAGTGTGGTCTGAAGAGTGAAGAGTGTGGGCATGGAGGGAAATATTGACAGAAACTACTGGGGTTGGGGCATCGGTGGGCGGCTCAAGAACAGGGAGGATATATATAGGGCCAGGGCTAGTAGGTGTACTGTTTGCTGCCAATACCACAGCATCCTTATGATGAGGAGTGTGGGCCATCTGTGGAGAAGGGGTATCCAGTGGTGAAGCAAGATTGTCCTCTGTAGGAGGTATTGAAATGGATAGGGATGAGGGAGACGAGATACTTGAGGTGAAGACATTAGACATAGTAGTTGAGAAGCAAAGAGGTGAGGGGGCAAAGATGGTGGTAGGCATTATGAGATAAGAAAGCTATTGCTTTGGCAAAGGAAAGGTTTTTGGATGGAGGTTCTTATACTCCTGAAGGGCAGACTTGACATTTTTCAGGTTCCATTCTAGGACCCAGAAGTCTTCCTTGGCTGTATATCCTTTCCATCAGATCAGAAATATGCAGGAGCAGGCTGTTCCTCTATGGTGCAACACTTTCTTGATTTCATACTCTTCTTCAGCTTATATTAGCTCTGGGGGTGGAGCTGGGAAGTTCAGGCTGTAAACGCTGTTTTTGTGATAGGGTGATAAGAGAGAAGTATGAAACACAGGGTGGATCTTCCATGTTACCAGGAGTTGGAGTCTGTATGTCAAGGGGGATAGAACATCCATGATAATGAAGGGTCCTTCCCTTTTGGGTGCAAATTTGGGGTTTGCAATACAGTGATTGAGGTTCTTTGCTTCTAACCACACCTTGTCTCCCTTGGCAAAAGGAGTAAATGAGCATTTTGTTTGGGATGCCATCACCTGGCATGTGAGTTTGTGGGTGGCAAGTGCCTCATTCCTGGCTGTGGATAAGGCCTTGAGGTGTTCTTCCAGGGCTGGAAGCAGTGTTTCTGTGAGGACCATGGGAAGGGCACGAGGTTTGAAACCATACATGAGGTAAAACAGTGATTTGCCAGTGACAAAGTGGGAGTAGTGGTTGTGCATGAATTTTGCATGGGTGATGTGGTCAGCCCATATGATTGGGTTGCTACTGCAGAAGATCCGAAGGTATGTTTTGACTTCTTGGTTGACACACTTGGTTTCTCCATCAGATTGGGGGTGATAGGCAGTGGACAGGGAGAGGTCATATTTTAGGAGCTTCTCAAGCTCTCAGGCAAAGGTAGATGTGAATTATGGGCCATGGTCAGAGATAATTTTGTCATAGAGGCCCCAATGATGGTAGACTTTGTGGAAAAAGAGGGTTGCTACACCCTCAGCAGTGATGTGTTTCTTTGTGGGGCAGAGAATTACCCCCTTAGTAAGCCCATGGTCAACCATGACCCGTAGGCTATCAAATCCATTAGATAATGGCAGGTCAGTGATAAGGTCACAGGAAATCTGTTGGAATGGGCATGATGTGAGGGATTTGATGGGGGAGAGTGGAAGAATAGTAGGGTGGGTGTTCACTTTATTTTGCTGGCAAACAGCACCACCTTTGATATAATGGCAAACTTGAGTGGCAAGGTCAGGCCACCAAAAATCATAGGCAATGAGTTGGCAGGTTTTTAGGTATCCAGAGTGGCCTGCCATAGGGTGGTCATGTGCACATTTAATAATTCGAGGTGATTTGGCTCTGGGACATAGACACAATCATTGTAACAGAGAAGATCCTCTTTAAATTTCCAAGCAGAGAGGCAGTTGTGGAGGTTTAGGGCAGTGATGGGTCCTTCGAGGTCATTGTGGAGGTGAGTAATAAGCTCATTATCTGTGGAGTTTTTCTGGATGGCCATAGTGAGAACTGCATCAAGGACTCAGACAAAGAGGGTTTTAGGAAGGAGAGTGATGGCCTGGTTATCTGATTCAGAGGAGAGACAGTCAGAGCAATGGGAGAGAGCATTGGGGCCTGAGAGTAGGGACCCAGGGACATGTGTTATTTTAAGGTTGAAGTCTGCGAGGTTGAGAAGCCAACACGCCTGTCAGTGGTTGAGGTTTTGTGGCTGATGGAAATACATCAGGTTCTTGTGGTCAGTGAAGACTTGGACTGGGTGTTGTGAGCCACAGAGGTAGTAGCACCATGATTTAAGAGCCTGGATGATGGCCAGGAGCTTGTGGTCAAAGATGTTATAATTTTGTTATGCTGGGGAGAACAACTGCGAGAGATAAGAACAGGGGTGCCAATCCCCATTCAAGTCTGTCTGTAGAAGAATAGCACTGGTGGCATCATGTGATGCATCAGTGGCTACTATAAAGGGCCTAGAGAGGTCTGGAAGACAAAGGATGGGTTATGAGAGAAAGAGCTTTTTGAGCTCATCAAAGAAGTGTTGACACTGGGGGGTCCAGAGCCAGGCTGTGCTTTTCTTTCTGAGGTCAATAAGTGGGCAGGTGACATCAGAGTAAGAGGAAATGAAATGCTGGTAAAAATTTATGAATCCTAGAAAGGAGCACACATCCTTGACTTTTTTCAGCACTGGCTAGGAGGTGATCCTGTCGAGCTTGACAGGATCTATAGCAAGTTCACCTGGTTTGGCAATCATGCCAAGGTACTTGACTTTGGAGGTGGTGAACTTGCATTTGCTAAGACGTAGATGAAGATCTAGCTCCATTATTTATTGAAGGATGTGTCAGGTTCATTCAGTGTGGGACTCGTTGTCTGGGGAGTAGATGAGCAGGTCATCCATATAGATGACAAGCCATCCTTCAGCGATCATATCTCTGAATGAGTCATTCATGAAATGCTGGAAGGTCAAGGGAGAGTTGTTCATGCTGAAGAACATGACCATGGGTTCAAACAGGCCTTTGTGGGTAATGAAAGAACCTTTCCACTGGTGTCCATCCTTGATGCATACATTGTTGTATCCCCAGCAGACATCAAAGTTGGTAAAAATGTTTGCTCCTTTAAGCTTGTTGATGAGGTTAGAGATGAGTGGTAGGGGGTAAGCATCATGGATGATGTGTTCATTGAGGTACCAGTAGTCTTGGCATGGGCAAAGTTTGCCATTCTTCTTTTTCATAAAAAAGAAAGAAGAGGAGGCCTATGGGGATTTAGAGGGGCGAATTTTCCCAGAATGGAGGTTTTTGTCTAGAAAGGCTTCGGTTGCCTTTTGTTCTTCTGGAGACAGAGGGTAGATCTTCCTGATTTTTGGGACAAAAGACTCATCAAGGTTGATCTCATGGTTATAGGATCAAGATGGGAGGAGAGATTCACAGTTTTTTTCTTTGAAGACCTTGGTGAAGTCCAAGTACTCTATGGGTAGAGTGATCTCTTGGGTCTGGGTTTCTGCTTTCTCTACAAGTTTGGTAGCTTCAGAGTAGCAGGCGATGGTGGTGGAGGGTAGGATATAAGGTCCTCCTCAAGTAATGTGGTTGATAGAATAGTGGCTGAGGGTTTGGTGTTGCCATTGCTTTTCAGATTAGATATCCAGGTATACATGTAGGTGTCTGTGGGTTTCAGGCATTGTGTTGATGCACCAAATCAAGGTTTCTTCAAAGCCTTGGAGAGGCAGGGCATGGTAGTAAGAGTTGTGTCACTTTTAGTCAGTGACATAGGCATGGTATAGGTCTGCAGATTGATGTAGGACCTCTGGGACAGAGATGGTTTGCTTTTCCCAGTTGATGGTGGGATTAGCAAGGTGAAGCCAAGGGAGGCCAAGGATAACATTTCCCTTGCTGCAGTTCATGAGGTAGAAGAGGACCTTTTGGGTAACCCCTTCTCTGATGGAGATGTAGAGTTCTGTGGAGAATAGAATATCTCCATTGGAGTTCACAGATTGATCCATGTTTCAAATGCAGATTGGTTGGTCGAGGCAGGTGCGAGGGAGTCTGTGTTTTCAGGAAAAGGCCCAGTCAAGGCAAGTGATCTCTGCTCCTAAGTCAATGAGAGCAGGAGAGTTGATGACTTTCATGGTGTGTGAGGGTACCATGAGCTGGATGGGGATACACATAGCTCTATTTGATGTGGATACTAGTACAGGTGCACAAGAAACAGAATGTTGGGGAGGTACTTGCATTGACAGAGTCCTTCCTTTCAAAAATCCTTTATTCTCACTACCTCTATGTGGATATCTTCATCGACATCCTTGTTCATGAGACCAGGTATCTCTTCTTCTGCTTTAGCAACTTTTCGGTCAGCTTTTGGGCATGGGAGAAGGTCTTTGAAAGTGGGGCACTTGTTAGAAAAGTGATCCGATTTTCTACAGCAGAGGCAGAGTCCTTGTTTGAAGCGATGCTTGCGTTCTTCAGGTATAAGTTTTGGGATGTGAATGGTGTTGACATCCATGGCATTGGGGTCTTTGTCATGAGTGAGTTGCATGGGACAAGAGATGAAGGTGGGGGTTGAGGAATGCTTGTGCTGTTGTGCATCAAGCTTAGCATGTTTGTGCTGGTTGTCAAGACAAGAGGCATTCTTGATCCAATCATCAATGGTGGTGGGAACGGTGTCCATAAGGTACACCTTTTCAGAGAGTGAAGGGGGAATACTCATTGAGAAGTAATGGCAGATTGTGGCTGCCTCATTGAGCCCTGCAAGGCTAACCTGGTTGCAGAATTCCGAGATATATTGGCTGAGGGAGGGTTGAAAGGTCCTGTCACATCATTCATTGACGTGATAGGTGGCCAACCAGGTCAAGGCATTGGCAGTGGTGTTGGGGTTCTCGAAGTGAGCCTTAAACTTCTTAATGAACTCATCCCAAGACCCGAGGGTCATGTTGGTTCCTCACATGCTTTCCTCCATGAAGGTATCTGCCCAGGTGAGGGCACTTCCATCATTCATAAACGACAGAGCGAAACCTATTTTCTTTTCATCTGTGGAGTAGACGTCTGTTACGATCGGCCACTTTTCTTTTTCTTTTTTGCTCTCTTTTACCTTGTATTACTTAAATGCACACAGCCCTTCCCCTTAGTCCGCATCCACAGCTGTGCACTTTCTTATCTCTTATCTGTGACTCACGCGTTCCATGACATTCCATGTAGTTCTATCATACACAGCCTTCTGACTTGTTTCGCACTGTGCATGACTTGTTTCCCTTATCTCCAGTTACCACATTTGGGTTCCTCTCTTATCGAGCTGTAGCACTGCTTGGTCTGTGTGCAGGACTCTATACATATAAATAGGGTGTAGCACAAACGATGTATCTCCAGCTTGAGCCTACTCGAGATAGCAATCTATTGCGTCTTTGACCCTCTCGTTTCCCTCTGCTCTCCCCTCGAACCACTTGGCCTCACAGCGTCTTCGCTCGAGGATACTCTGTCTTCGCCCTTGACATCGCTACATACTCACCTAGGCGGAGTAGTGACCAATCTCTGTGCATTGCGCTCAGGACCTACGCCCCTCGTCTTTGTCTCGCAGCTTTAGGTTGCGCATCGAGTCTACGGCTGACGCTATCAGCGCCTGTCGTAACAAAAGGCTCAAGCTCTTCAAACGCGACTACCCTTGTTGTAGATCGCAGCCATTTCGGCTCCCCCATCACCTCTGAAGTGGTGTCCCCGCCCACCACCACCAACCCTCATAACCTCTCCCTCTTGGAGATCTACCATGCCCCCTAGTCCGAGCTCTGGAACCACTATGCCCCCTTCACCACCCAGTCCCCCATCCCCGATGTCTACCAAACCCACTGAACTTCGCCTCGCCCAGCCCAAGGCCTTCACAGGCAAACAATGCGACGCCATGCCCTGGCTTCGCTCGGTCCTACGGTACCTCGCCGTTAACGTCGACGTCTACTCGACTGATGAAAAGAAAATTGGTTTCACCCTATCATTCATGAACGATGGGAACGCCCTTACCTGGGCAGATACCTTCACGGATAAAAGCATGCGAGGAACAAATATGGCCTTAGGATCTTGGGACGACTTCGTCAAAGAGTTCAAGGCTCACTTCGAAAGCCCCAACACCGCCGCCAACGCCCTGACCTGGTTGGCCACCTACCGTGTCAACGAACGATGCGATGGGATGTTCCAACCATCCCTCAACCAGTACATCTCCGAGTTCTGCAACCAAGTCAGCTTAGCAGGACTCAACGAGGCAGCCACCATCTGCCACTACTTCTCCACGGGCATTCCCCCTTCGCTCTCCAAAAAGGTGTACCTTATGGACACCGTCCCCACCACTATCAACGATTGGATCAAGAACGCCTCTCGTCTCAACGACCAGCACAAACGTGCTAAGCTTGTTGCCCACCAGCACAAGCAATCCTCGACCCCCACCTTCATCCCTCGCCCCACCCAGACCCCATGAGACAAAGACCCTAACGCCATGGATGTGGACACTATCCGCATTCCTAAACTTACCCCTGAAGAGCGAGAACGCTGCTTCAAACAAGGACTCTGCCTCCGATGCAGAAAAATGGGTTACTTCTCCAACAAGTGCCCCACTTTCAAAGACCTCCCCCCATGCCCTAAAGCTGACCAAAAGGTCGCGAAAACCGAAGAAGATGTACCAGGTCTTATGGATGAAGATGATGATGAAGACCTCCGTGTGGAGGCGGTGGGGATAAGGGATTTTTGAAAGGGAGGACTCCTTCGACGCAAGTACCTCCCAAACGTTTTGTTTCTTGTGCGCCTGTACTAGTATCCACATCAAATAGAGCTATGCATATCCCCATTCAGCTCGTGGTACCCTCGCACACCATGAAAGTCATCGACTCTCCCGCTCTTGTTGACTCTGGAGCAGAAATCTCTTGTCTTGACTGGGCTTTCGCCCGAAAATACAGACTCCCTCGTATCTGCCTCGAACAACCTATCCGCGTCCGCAACATAGACCAATCCACAAACTCCAATGGAGATATTCTATTCTCCACTGAACTCTATGTCTCCGTCGAAGAAGGAGTTACCCAAAAGGTGCTCTTCTACCTCATGAACTGCGGCAAAGAAAACATTATCCTAGGCCTCCCCTGGTTACGTCTTGCTAACCCAATGATCGATTGGGAAAAACAAACCATCTCCGTTCCCGAGGCCCTTGACCAATCCGCAGACCTCTACCACGCCTACGTTGCTGATCAAAAGTGACATGACTCCCACTACCGTGCCCCACCTTTACAAGGTTTTGGGGAAACTTCGATTCAGTGTGTCAACATGACCCCCGAAACCCACAGGTACCTACACGCATACCTGGACATTCAGTCTGAAAAACAGTGGCAACACCAAACCCTGAGCCACTATTCTATTAACCACATCACCCGAGGAGGACCTTACATTCTGCCCTCTGCAACCATCACTCGCTACTCCGAAGCCACCAAACTTGCGGAGAAAGCGGGAACCCAGACCCAAGAAATCACCTTACCTCCAGAATACTCAGACTTCACCAAAGTCTTTGAGGAAAAGGACTGCGAGTCCCTTCCCCCATCTCGACCCTATGACCACGAAATTAACCTCGACGAATCCTTTGTCCCAAAAATCGGGAAAATCTATCCCTTGTCCCCAGAGGAACAGAAGGCAACCGAAGCCTTCCTAGATGAAAATCTTCGCTCTGGGAAAATTCGCCCCTCCAAATCTCCACAGGCCTCACCTTTTTTCTTCGTTAAGAAGAAAGACGGCAAACTTTGTCCATGCCAAGACTATCGGTACTTGAACGAACACACCATCTGCGATGCTTACCCCCTACCCCTCGTCTCAGACCTCATCAATAAGCTCAAAGGAGCTAACGTCTTCACCAAGTTCGACGTCCGATGGGGATACAACAACGTGCGCATCAAGGATGGACACCAATGGAAGGGAGCCTTTATCACCCACAAAGGTCTCTTCGAACCCATGGTCATGTTCTTCAGCATGAACAACTCTCCATCCACCTTCCAACGCTTCATGAACGACTCATTTAGAGACATGATCACCGAAGGATGGCTTGTCATCTACATGGACGACTTGCTCATCTTCTCCCCGGACAACGAATCTCACACCAAGTGTACCCGCCGAGTCCTCCAGCGCATGATGGAACTAGATCTCCACCTACACCTCAACAAATGCAAATTCGCCACCCCCGAGGTGGAATACCTCGGCATGATTGTCAAACCTGGCGAACTCACAATGGATCCCGTCAAGCTCGACGGAATTGCTTCCTGGCCTACCCCGAAGAAAGTCAAGGACATACGCTCTTTTCTCGGGTTCGCAAACTTCTACCGGCATTTCATCCCTTCATATTCTGATGTTGCCCGCCCCCTGATCGACCTAACCAAGAAAACTGCCACATGGCTTTGGACCCCCCAATGCCAGAAATCCTTTGATGAGCTCAAGAAGCTCTTCCTCTCTCGACCCATCCTTCGTCTCCCAGACCTTTCTAGACCCTTTGCCGTAGCTACTGACGCATCACGAGACGCCACCGGAGCCATCCTCCTCCAAACGGACTCGAACAGGGACTGGCATCCTTTTCCTACCTCTCCCAGTCATTCTCTCCTGCAGAACAAAACTACGATATCTTTGACAGGGAACTCTTGGCCATTATCTGCACTCTCAAAACCTGGCGCCACTACCTCCGTGGCTCGCAACATCTGGTCCAAGTCTTCACCAACCACAAGAACCTGACGTACTTTCGTCAGCCTCAGAATCTCAACCGTCGCCAAGTGCATTGGCTCCTCGATCTTGCAGACTTTGATCTCAAGATGACCCACGTTCCCAGTTCTCTGCTCTCTGGCCCAGATGCTCTCTCCCGTCATCCTGACCGACTCTCGTCTGAGTCTGACAACCAGGCCATCACACTACTCCCGGAAGCCCTCTTTGTCCGAGTCGTGGATGCCATCCTCGCGATGGCTATCCAAAAACACTCTGCCAATGACAAACTCGTCATCCGCCTCCGCGCAAATCTTGAAGGACCCACCTCCACCCCCAATCTTCATAATCGCCTCTCCAATTGGCAATTCAAGGAAAACCTCCTTTGCTATCATGACCGCGTTTACGTTCCCGAACCCGAGCATCTCTCGATCATCCAACACGCCCATGATCACCCCTCCGCCGGCCACCCTGGATACCTGAAAACTCACCAACTCGTCGCTCATGACTTTTGGTGGCCTGGCCTTGCCACCCAGGTTCGCCACTATGTCGAAAGTTGTGCCCTTTGCCAACAAAACAAGGCGAACACCCACCCCACCATTCCTCCTCTGTCTCCTATCAATCCCTCGCCTCGTGCCCTTTCCAGCAGGTATCCTGTGACCTCATCACGGACCTCCCGTTATCCAACGGTTTTGACAGCCTGTTGGTCGTGGTCGACCACGGGCTTACTAAGGGGGTAATTCTCTGCCCCACTACAAAACAAATCACCGCTGAGGGAGTAGCCACCCTCTTTTTTCACAAAGTATACCGCCGCTGGGGCCTCTACGACAAAATTATCTCCGACTGTGGCCCTCAATTCGCATCCACCTTCACTCGAGAGCTTGGAAAGCTCTTGAAATATGACCTCTCCCTGTCCACAGCATACCACCCACAATCCGACGGCGAAACAGAGCATGTCAACCAAGAGGTTGAAACATACCTCTGAATCTTCTGCAGAAACAACCCAACCGCATGGGCCGATCACATCACCCACACGGAATTCACACACAATCACCACCCTCACTCCGTCACTGGCAAGTCACCATTCTACCTCATGTATGGCTTCGAACCCCATGCCCTCCCCACGGTCCTTGTGGAAATGCCACTTCCTGCCCTGGAAGAGCGCCTCAAGGCCCTATCCACAGCAAGGAATGAAGCACTCGCTGCCCACGAACTTGCACGCCAAGTAATGGCATCTCGCACATGCCGCTCATTCACTCCATTCTCGAAAGGAGACAAGGTGTGGTTAGAGGCAAAAAACCTTAACCGCCGCATTGTGAACCCCAAATTCGCACCAAAAAGGGAAGGACCCTTCGTTATCACAGACGTCCTATCCCCCTTGACATACAGACTCTAACTCCCAATGACATGGAAGATTCACCCCGTGTTCCATGCTTCTCTCTTATCGCCCTATCATGAAAACAGCATACACGACCCGAACTTCCCAGCTCCACCCCCGGAGCTAATAGAAGGCGAAGAGGAATACGAAATCGAGAAGGTCCTATGCCACAGAGGGACACCACGTTCCCGCATGTTCCTGATCCGATAGAAGGGATACACCGCGGAAGAAGACTCCTGGGTTCCAGAGTGGAACTTGAAAAATACAAAGTCTGCCCTTCAGGAATATAAGAACATCCACCCGAAGGCCTTCCCTCCCTCAAAGCTTTAACTCCCTCCCCTCACAACGCCTTCCATCATCTTTGCCCCCTCACCTCTACGATTTTCCTTTACTATGTCTCATGGCTCATCTGTATCCCCCTCATCGCCTTCCTCTTTGTCTATTTCAATACCTCCTATGGAGGACTATCTTACTTCGCCGCCGTGCACCTCTTCTCCACCGTTGGCCGACGCTCCTCATCATGAGGATGTTGTGGTATTGGCAACAAAAACAAACGATCTTCCTCCTAGCCCAGGCTCTCTATATACCGTCCCCGTCCTCGACACGCCCGCTGACGCCCCAACCCCAGTAATCTTGGTCGATATCCCCTTACATGCCCACACCCTCCGATCTTCGGACCCTACCAGTGACGAGTGCAGCACGCTCCACGAGTATCTCACTGATCCCCACATGTTTATGGGGATCTCAGCCTTCACAGACCCCTCTTCCATATTCTTCCTCCTCTACATGATCTACCTCCAGCTGGAGCACCTTCCCCATATGTTTCAGGCCCTCATCGGTAGCGAGCATCATAACACCGCCCTCACTGGAGCCTCTATCTGCAGCATTCATTCAAGAATCATTGGACATGTGCACGACCTGGCCCACCAGCTGGGTTATTTAGAATTTGTCCAAGACATTGACCGGTACCTTCGGGAAACCGCCGCAGCCTCCATCCCCACCAATATTAACATCTCCGGCTTCACACTCTGTTTCCCCTCCCCGACGACCTCCGAGATCATATGCAACTCGGTCCCCGCCAATGAAACACCTAGTGCCTCGTCCTCCCCCCTCGACCCCATGGAAGCTTTGGCCATCGATGCCCTCCAGGTACGCTTTAATCGCATCCAAGAAGCCACGGCCCAACGGCGCATTTTATAGGGGGACTTACCTTGCCCCAGTGACCATCATCGCTACCGAGACTCCTGCTTCGTCTGTCACAGGCTCGGGCATATTCGGGTCCACTGCCCTCACTACACATGCCCCTTCTGTCATTGCTGCTCTCCCGGACACACCCAAGGCGCTTGCCCCTTCCGCAACCATCACTCCCCACCCGCATCCTCCTCTTCCTCAGCTTCCTCCTGCAGCTCTCACCAATCCCGGGGATCCTTTCAGTCCCGCACCTCCAACACTTCCCGCTGCTCTCAGCACTCTAGCTGCGTGCTTCCAGTACCTCCACCTAGATCCCCGCCAACATTAGATGAAGATGACGACTTCCATTTTGACTCGGTCGGAGAAAGTAACATGTGCGGATCGCCAGTAGGGTCTTGCCGTGGTTTATAAAGAAGTAGTCTCACTAGGGTTTCGACCCTACTAAGGGGGTAATGTTATGATCGGCCCCTTTTCTTTTTCTTTTTTGCTCTCTTTTACCTTGTATTACTTAAACACACACAGCCCTTCCCCTTAGTCCGCGTCCACGGCTGTGCACTTTCTTATCTCTTATCTGTGACTCACGCATTCCACGACATTTCATGTAGTTCTATCATACACAGCCTTCTGACTCGTTTCGCGCTGTGCATGACTCGTTTCCCTTATCTCCAGTTACCACATTTGGGTTCCTCTCTTATCGAGCTGTAGCACTGCTTGGTCTGTGTGCAGGACTCTATACATATAAATAGGGTGTAGCACAAATGATGTATCTCCAGCTTGAGCCTACTCGAGATAGCAATCTATTGCGTCTTTGACCCTCTCATTCCCCTCTGCTCTGCCCTTGAACCACTTGGCCTCGCAGCGTCTTCGCTCGAGGATACTCTGTCTTCGCCCTTGACATCACTACATACTCGCCTAGGCGGAGTAGTGACCAGTCTCTGTGCATTGCGCTCAGGACCTATGCCCCTCGTCTTTGTCTCGCAGCTTTAGGTTGCGCATCGAGTCTACGGCTGATGCTATCAGTGCCTGTCATAACAATGTCGATGTTTATGGTGAGGTACCATTGTACTGAGCAAAGCCAGGGCATGGCATCGTATTGTTTGCCTGAGAAGGCCTTGGGTTGGGTGAGGCAGTGTTTTGTGGGCTTGGAAGACATTGGGGGCACAGGGTTTGGACTAGGTGGCAAAGGGGGTGTGGTGGTTCTGGAGCTGGAACTAGGGGGCATAGTGGACCTCCAAGAGGAAGAGGTTGTGATGGGTGGTGGTAGTGGGCAGGGGCACTGCTTCAAAGGTGATGAAGAGGATGAAATGGCTGTGAGCTACAACAAGGGTAGTTGCATTTGAAGAGCTTAAGCCTTTTGTTATAACAGGCATGGGTAGCATCAGCTATAGACTCAATGTGCAACCTAAAGCTGTGAGGTGTTACGATCGGCCCCTTTTCTTTTCTTTCTTCGTTCTCTTCTGCCATGTATTACTTAAACGCACACAGCCTTTTCCTTTGTCAGCATTCACGGCTGTGCGATCCCCTTATCTCCTATCTCCGACTCATGCGTTCCACGATATTCCATGTAGTTCTATCATGCATAGCCTTCTGACTCGTTTCACGCCATGCATGACTCATTTCCCTTATCTCCAGTTACCGCATTCGGGTTTCTCCCTTCTCGAGCTGTAGCACTGCTTGGTCTGTGCGCAGGACTCTCTACATATAAATAGGGTGTAGCACAAGCGATGTATCTCTAGCTTGAGCCTACTCGAGATAGCAATCTATTGCGTCTTTGACCCTCTCGCTCCCCTCTGCTCTCCCTTCGAACCACTTGGCCTCGCAGCGTCTTCGCTCGAGGATACTCTGACCTCGTCTTCGACGTTGCTACATACTCGCCAAGGCGGAGTAGTGACCAGTCTCTGCACATTGCGTGTGGGACCTACGCCCCTCGTCTTCGTCTCGCAGCTTTAGGTTGCGCATCGAGTCTACGGCTGACGCTACCCGCGCCTGTCGTAACATGAGGCAAAGATGAGGGGCGTAGGTCCTGAGCGCAATGCAGAGAGACTAGTCACTACTTTGCCTAGGTGAGTATGTAGTGATGACAAAGATGAAGGTAGAATATCCTTGAGTGAAGATGCTGTGAGGCCAAGGGATTCAGAGGGAGAGCAGAGGGGA
Source organism: Spongispora temasekensis (assembly GCA_038094675.1). Classification (NCBI taxonomy): domain Eukaryota; kingdom Fungi; phylum Basidiomycota; class Agaricomycetes; order Boletales; family Boletaceae; genus Spongispora; species Spongispora temasekensis. The sequence goes on from JBBPUL010000008.1 coordinate 98,155, forward strand.
GCGAGAGGGTCAAAGATGCAATAGATTGCTATCTCGAGTAGACTCAAGCTGAGGATACACCACTTATACTATGCCCTATTTATATGTAAGAGTCCTGCATACAGACCAGGCAGTGCTACTGCTCAATAAGAGAGGAATCCAAACAAGTAACTGGAGATAAGGGAAATGAGTCATGCACAGCATGAAATGAGTCAGAAGACTGTGCATGATAGAACTACATGGAACATCATGGAACATCATGGAACATGTGAGTCACAGATAAGAGATAAGGGAAATGCACAGCCATAACACTAACTAATAGAAGAGCTGTGCATGTTTTAAGTAATACAAAGCAGAGAGAAGTGTGAGTGAAGAAAGAAAAAGGGGCTGATCATAACAAAGACCATCCCAACTGAAAGCAAAGATGTTAAGATGAAGGATGTTAGGGTCTCATCAAAAAAGACCACACACAAACAGGAAACCAAGGCTTCCTTCATAGAGCCTGCAATCCTGACAAGGGCCAAGAAAGTGCTGTGATCATTCATCAAAGACTTATTAGTTCTAATCTGAGAAAAGAAAAGCAGTCAATGAGACAAACAGGCCTTAAATGGCATTAAAAAACACCATCCTTCATGGATGTTAAGCAGCCTCAGTGACACAACTGGGCCATACATGTTTTACCAGAACTTGCTCTACATTCTCCTAATCCTTCAGCTAAGACAAAAGCTGATCAAAGCAGTACATGCTAACAGTGCACACCACTTCAGTATTAGAGCAACCACTAAAGCAATAACCAACCTCAGTCTTTACTGGCTAAACCAAAGAAAAACTGTGGTGGATTACATCATGTCTTGTGCTGGCTGTAAAGCCAAATCATGAACTGGTCCTGTTAAACTTCAGGAAAAACACAAAGGCACTGGTAGTAGCTCTAGATAACCAAAAGCTTGAAACTCAGTTCATAATGTGCCCCAACTCTCTGATCAGACCAGTGGTAAATCTTCCTTGCTCTGTGTCTTCCAACCTCCACACCTTCTGGGACCTTACTCCATCAGTCGAATCATCAGTTGTCAAATACAACACTGATATGGAGTCTATCAGCTCCTACCATGATGCCAAAGAGGAAAACAATCCTGATATTGAGATGAAATTAGATTCAGATTTGGATGATTCAGATACTGATATGGTATCAGTCACTTTTTCCTCACATGAAAGCAAAATAAGTGTCGACCATCCTAATGTAATGGAAATCGATGCCATAGTCTTTCACCTCATGTTGATTACACATGAAAATGGATTTCCAACACCCTATCTCAACCACCTCATTCACTTGTGCTCTCAAATGTCCATCACAGAAATGGCTGAGTGCAATACTGCCATCCATGAAGCTAATCCACTACTTGAAAAAGCTGTGCAACTCCATTTCCACCAGATCTGCCCTAACTAATCTAGTATTTTCTCTTTTCATAACTATCAGACTTTAGTTTCTTTTTTCTGTTCTCACCTCTCTGGAGTTTCAGCCTTGAAAGGGAGGTAATGTTAGAACTTTCCCTCTTTCACTCCTTTACAGTATCACATCTTATCTTATCTTGTAGTTCTGTCTCCTCATGTAGTGACATCATCAGTAGCCAGACTCCTCTAGACTCTTATGTAAGTATCATATGCCACATTCTAGACCATGACATTATAGCTATGTCATTCATATGTCATTGGTCTATGTGCATATCCCAGTAGTATATATAGTGGATAGATACATGGATCCCTAGTCTTGATATTATAAAGCATTTGCTCTATTTGAGTGAGTGTGAGGGATTAAGTCCTAACACTCAGACGCTGAATGTAGTGTGGTTTGAGCATGTGCCAGGAGTCAAAGTTCTTATTGCAAAAATTACAGACATAATGGCAGGAGGAAATGATAACATACTGGCAATAAGAGACTAGCTGCTTGAATGAGCAGTCACAATATTGGCAGTGGTATGACATGAAAAAGGAAAACCCCTCAACCACATCTTTACTGGTGGTATCCACACATTATTGTGGGCATGTGCCACATTGCACTTCTTGTTCAGTTAACTCATTCTATTACAATGTACTCTATAACAGTATATACAAACAGAGGCAGGAAATAAAGGAGGTCTTTGAACTCTTCAACACAGGCATCTAATGGAGGAGATCCATTATGCATTCTAATTGTTCAATAATGACAACACATTATAAGGGTGACCAACATCAGCAAAACAACCTTTTGCATTTTGGCAGAGTGTGGCAGTGCTCCACAGAGAGGTACCCAAAACTACAGACACAACAGAGCCTATAGACAAGGATTATTTTGCTGATGAAGGAAATAGATGAACATCTAGAGGACAATGAGCTGTGAGTAATATATATATATATATATATATGCACAATCATCCCTACTTTTAGTAGTAGGCCACAGGATTCTAGCCCTGAACATGCAGCACATGAGCCCAGTACTCTGTTTTTATACACAGCAGCCTGCTATTATAGGATAGAATCATTTGCCACATACAGTACCATGTTTACATAATACTTTGGTTTACCTTATCTCATGTTAACCATGTAACATCTGCCAGTTGTTACAATTTGCTCCTCTTTTCCTTTCATCTTCATTTATCTTCACCCTGCATTACCTAAATGTGCACAGCCTTTCAATTAGTCAAGTATTATGACTGTGTGCTTTTCTTATCTCTTATCTCTGACTCATATGTTCTGTGACATTCCATGTACTTCTATCATACACAGGTTTATGACTCATTTCACACTGTGCATGATTCATGACTCCTTATCTCCACTTTCCCTCTTTGGTTTTCTCTCTTTTAGTGCTGCAGCACTGCCTGGTCTGTGCACAGGGCTCATACCTATAAATAGGGTGTAGCACAAGCCATGTACCTCCAGCTTAAGCCTACTCAAGATAGTAATCTATTGCATCTTTGACCCTCTTGCTCCTCCTTGCTCTCCCTAAGAACCTCTTGGCCTTGCAGCATCTTTGCTCAAGGATACTCTACTCTTGTCTTCAACATCACTATATACTTGCCTAGGCAGAGTAGTGACTAGTCTCCTTGCATTGCACTTGGGACCTATGCCCCTTATCTTTGCCTCACAGCTTTAGGTTGCACATCGAGTCTATGGCAGATGCTACCCATGCCTGTCATAACAAAAGGCTCAAGCTCTTCGAAATGCAACTACCACTGTTGTAGCTTGCAGCCATTTCGGCCCTTCCATCATCTTTGAAGAGGTGTTCCTGCCCACCTCCACCGTTAGAGATTTGAGAAAAAAGAATGCAGTGTTGGACAAAAATTGGCATGGCAAGAAAGAACAAAAAAAAAAAAGAAATGTCCCACATGTACAGCAGTGCCTAGGTGTTGAAAAGTCATATGCTGGGAGTGGAACTTGCAGCCTATAGGAATCTGCATGGATGAACCCATGGGTAACCTGGGCAGTACCCACATCTACACCCATTCATTATCCATACCCATGGGTGTGGGTATGTATTTGATTACAAACTTGAACCAAAGTGGTCCACCAGGTATTGAGAGATAATCATGAGTCATGCGAGACAAGCAAGGATAAATTTTGCTATGCTCGGACCACCATTGAAGTGCATCTTAAACATCCTCAATGTCTGATGCAAGATAGCAATTAAGCTCTGAGCAGAGATCTATAGCCTTGGGAGGGGCAAGGCTGGGTAAGTTGTCAAAGATATTCGACCCTTCTTTTGCATGGATGGGTGTATGCATGTCAACTATTGCTACATCAGCATAACCACAATCTATGTATGAACACTTGAATTCTGTTTGAACAAGCTCCTCTGCTGTGTCAATCCATTCAGCCTCCCAACCAGCATGCTTGAAATAGTTTAGCTTATGTCATGGATGAAGAACTGAGTCATTGTTAGCTCTGCAGTAGATCTCTCCTTACCCATTAACACTTACCCATTGTGATCCAATAAACATCAGCTTTATCAGTCAAGCTATAATACCAATTAAGTGTTTGCTTTGCCAAACAGACAGCAGTATGGATGGCAAGCATATAGTCCCAGTCCCAAGAGTTGCACGTAAGCATGTTGTCAATATGATCTATTGCTGGAATCACAGATGCAAGGTTTGGAGTCGACCATGAAAAATACAATGTAGCATCCTTGAGGATCTGTTCAAGTTGATTGACAAGAGTAGACTTGAGTGGATTGATGCATACCTTTAAACCATCATGCAACTGTTAAATCATTTGCCACTCTTCATCACCCAGTTTATACTTTCGAGTGTCACAGCATTGTGTGATCATGTTGACAGCTTTGTAGTGCTTGAGAGTGTACTGAAGCATGTCAAAAGTCGAGTTCCAGCACATAACAATGTCATGCAGCATCAAGCTTACTGTGGTATTCAGATCTTCAAGAACCTTATGCCAGGCTAGAAGTAGAATTGTTGATGAATGGATTATCATGAATACTAGGTGATGAAGCTGAAACATAGTAGTGAGTCACCCAGCTTAGTCACACAAATTACTAAGCATCAACACACCTTCACAAGCACCAATTTGACAGGCAGCATGCATGCCTCATGTGCAGCTTGTGCCTCCCTGCTCGACAGCTCTACCTCATCTATCCAACCATCATCATCTTCAAGACCATCATTCTCATTTCCATCCACTGTTATTCACACTGCTTCCAATGTCTCCAACTCCTCATCATCAATGCCATTGCTATTGCTCAAGCCATCAAGTTCATCTGCAAGCACCTCCATCTCTGTGTTTTTGCTTCCCTCAAGTGTGTGGCTGGCTTCCTTCCTTATTACATCAAACTGCTGAATCATGGACTTGGTAATCAAATTGACAACATGCAAGAAACACCAGGTATGACTGGTGGAACCCTGAAAGGTAGTGATGCATTTTGCTAACTCATCAATCATTACATCATTATTTGATGTGTTGTCACATGTTATGCTGAGAATTTGTGTGCACTAGCATTAGAAGGTAATACATTCATTATCATCTCATGACACCCCTTTTCTGACAGCTTAAATTCTTCCAGCATGTGAGCAAAGACTGATGCAAGCTAAAGCCTGGTGTGTGACTAGATTTGCCTTGGGTTTGATTGAACCTGGGACATCATTGTAAGTGAGCACATACCTTGGCAACCTCAATGATATCCAGTGGTAGGCTTATGGGTACACCTTGATGCACAAAATGCACCAAAAATACAATAAATGCACAGTGATTTGGTGATGTCCAGGCATCGGTGGTGAAGCTGACCTTCCCATCATATGCCTGTTCATTGGTAAGTTCCTCTATTTGGTTGTGATAATAGGAAAACTAACCCTTAGCATGTTTGCTACCCACTTGTGCATCTGTATGAAGACCAATCGAACATTTTGGGATATGGTGGATGATGAAGGTAAGTAGTATTCTGGCTATCCTGTCTTCATCAGGCATTTGAAGCCTGGATCATTAATGATCTCAAACAGCCACAGACTCTCAGCCACCCATTGCTTTGTTTCAGTGCATGTATGCTGGCAGTGTGAGTATGTTATTTTTCCCTTGCTCTTTTGATCAAATGATGCAGTGATTGAGCCATTTTTCAGGTATGGCACAATAATCTTCTTTCATGCCTCCTCTGCATTTTTGGCATCATTAGTGGTTCTGATGATTTCATCACCCCAAAATGTATGCACATGTTTGTGCATGTTTCCAGTCGATTTGGCATTCTTGGTATAAAAAAACCAGTAAATTGGGGCTGCTCTGCATCCATGTCAGCTGCACTTAAACTCATGTGCAGAATGACCATCAATGTTAATGATGCATGGCACTGGGTCAAAGAATGCATAGATAGGTGATACTCAGTCTTTCGTTGCTTCTCTTGTGGATTCATGGATCTAAACTAATTGATTTCATTTCTAGAACAATGAAACTCATAAAGCTTTTTCTTTGTGGTAAGTGGTTCTTTTTTATCTTGCTCTGAGTCAGACTCAGTTTCAATTACAATAGTGTAAATGTAAGCAGCCTCTTCATCCTCCTCTGTTGTGACACTCGCTGGCCAGTTTCTAGTAGCCTAAGCAGCAGTTTGCTGTGTGGTGGTTACACCTGGGTTGCACATCCATTTGGGTGCCAGTGCCATTTCAGTGGCCATTCCTCTGGTGAGCTCTTGATCCTTTCATTTTTTGACTGTTTTCTGAGCCTCGTCAGCTTATGCCTTTTCAGTTTTCTTCAAGAGCCTCTTGGATATGGGAGGAGCAGGAATGGGAGCAGGTTGCATAGTAGTAGCCTGTATGGTCATGTGGTGATGAGAGTGGACTTGGATGTAGTGCTGTCAAACCAAAAAAAAATTAATGAGCAGACACATTGTTGCACTGCTATGTTGTGATATCTATGGGGAGCCTAAGCCAATGTTGGATACTTTGCCAATGTGTCAATGTTCATGATTTATGTTGCATATATATTACATGATTTGAGTCTGAGAATGATACTACTACCAAAAAACAGTACAATTTTCTTTGTACTCATGGCATGAGTGTGGATATAGATATGGGTATCCAGAGGCTATATCTACACCCATACCCACAGGTACCCATATCCACACCCATGCAAAACTCTACTTGCAGGTGAGACATGGTTGCAGAATTCCGAGATGTACTGGCTAAAGGATGATTGGAAGGTCCCATTGTATCATTTGTTGATGTGATAGGTAGCAAGCCAGGTGAGGGTGTTGGCAGCAGTGTTGGGGCTCTTAAAGTGAGCCTTAAACTTCTTGATGAACTTATCTCAAGACCCTAGGGTCATGTTGATTTCTCACATGCTTTCTTCTGAAAAGATATCTGCCCAAGTGAGGGTGCTTCAATCATTCATGAAAGACAGGGCAAACCTGATCTTCTTCTCATTGGTGGAGTAAACATCAATGTTGACAGTGAGGTATCTCTGTACTGAATGGAGCCAGGGCATGGCATTATGTTATTTGCCTGAAAAGGCCTTTAGTTGGGTGAGGTGGAGTTTGGTAGGCTTTGAGGACATTGTGGGTATAGAGAGGTTAGGGCTGAGTGGTGATGGAGATGTGGTGCTTTCTGAGCTGGGGCTTGGGGGCAAAGTGGATCTCCAAGAGGAGGAGGTTGCAATAGGTGGTCATCAGCAAAACCAGGATTTTACCATAGTGTTCATAGTGGTCATAGTTGCTATAGTATACTCATAGTGTTTATAGTGACTCATAGTAATCATAGTACTCATAGTATCATAGTGCCATAGTGCCATAGTGTTCATAGTGTTCATAGTGTTTCATAGTATTCATAGTGACTCATGGTAATTATAGTACTCATAGTACTCATAGTGTTATAGTGCCATAGTATTCATAGTGTTTTATAGTGTTCATAGTAATTATAGTAATCATAGTGTCATGATGACTAATGGTAGTACTGATCAATATTTTTCCACTACTAACTGGGCCTAATTAGTGCTTTGCCAATATTTCTAACCCAGACTAACCAATGTTTTCCTACTAACCAAGTCTAACCAGTGCTCTGCTAATATTCCTAACCTAGACTAATCAATGTTTTCCTACTAACCAAGTCTAACTAGTGCTTTGTTAATATTCCTAACCCAGACTAACCAATGTTTTTTTCTACTGACCAGGTCCAATCAGTTTTGCCAATATTCCTAATCCAGACAAGCTATGAAGTACTATCAAAAAGTATACCAAAAAGTATATAAAAGTGTACCAAACAAGAAGAGAAAGACTTAGTAAAATTTATTGTTGCTTATACCATTTGTTATGAGTGAGTACTACCAAAAAGCATATCATAAAATGTACAAAAGTATGTATACCAAACATCTGAAGAAAAGATAGGGTGAAATCTGAATCTGAGTGATGAAGTACTACCAAAATGTGTACTACTAAAGTGTAGTAGAAACATGTAGCAAGAAGACTTGACAAAATTTTGGATTACATATGTTGCATACATCATTCAATTGCACAACTTAAAAATTTCAAAAACTTTTAGACTTTTCTTAGACTCAAATAATGAACAATGATGGTAAATACTCATTATCATTCTCATTTTCACTGACATAGGATCTGGTCTACCTCAATTACACCACACTCTGCTTTGAGTTGAATGTCACTGCAACCTGGAAGCTACCCACTTCATTTGCAAAGACAGACAGATAATGCTTGATTGTATTTGGTAAGTGCTTGATTAGTGCCTGGTTAGTGTATTTGGTTGTGTTTGGTTAGTGTCTGCTTGGTTTGCTTAATTATATTTGGTTAGTGTCTAGTTAGTAGTGTGCTTTATTATATTAATGGGTATTGATTAGTATTTGATTAGTATGTTTGGTTATGTTTGGTTATAGCCTGGTTAGTATATTTAGTTGTGCTTGGTTGTATTTGATTATGTATGCTAGACCACAAGTCTCTAATAGCCTATATAAGTCT